>JABXWE010083663.1:0-16787 GCA_014611495.1 Limonius californicus
CTTCTTGATTCCAGTTAAATGTGCTGCAATTAAATTGGCAGCCGTCTCGCTCGCACCTACCGCGTCCAGCCGGGGCCAGAGAAAGAGGAGGAGGTCGAACGTAGGGGTGGCGTGACCTTGAACCGCGGGCCCTTGTTGGGCGAGCCGCGGAGGGGCGCAAGAGGGCATCTATATCGTTCGAGTTAGGGGCGATTTGACAACCGGATTCTGAATTTCGGCAGTTATATGGTTCCAGGAATTCCACCCCTGTTGTATGGCTTCGTTATGTTATAGTTTTGCTTCGTTGACTCGCTCAATTTAAATAGAGCTCCGTTTTCTTGTTTATATGTTTTCCTGATTTATGACCCTTTTTTCCCAACAGTCCTCCTAACGCGCGGGTAACAAAAACTTGATTCGATGCGAAAGTACTTGCGTTCGTCGTTGACTCAAAACAAATATTTATTGTACTTTTTAATTCAGTCATCACTGCCGAAAATATGTTTAATTTAGAAGTCTTGGGGTTTTTAACAGTTAATTAGCTTCAGCAGCAGGAAAGATGAAAATCTCTGGCTTTTTATGGTTTATAAAAGTGCTTATATAAATTAAATCGGTTTTAAACTGTAAAACCGTCGCATAAAATTAAAATGTATACAACGGATAAATTTTATTCTCAAATATCTCATCAAATAGCTGTGTAACCATTAATCTACAATCATCATAAAATTCTATACATTTCTTAAATATCTAATTACAATTCTTTCATTTCATTCCATTCCATAATTTTAGTTGGAAATACAATTCGAAAGGCTTAATCCGTGCTTGTGTAAAAATACAACAGACGGTGTTTGAACCATTCTTAGTACGCGCCGATAAACCATGAACCGTAACTGTTAGGGATTGTAAAACTATACTTACACAATTTCTACTGGTCATAAAATATATGGCTGGACAAGTTATCTAAGTCCAAGCGATTCTGGGTATCTGCCGATTATTGACAAGTCCCTAAGAATAACAGCATTTGCTTATTATGAAAATCTCGAGTTGTAAAACACGATTCGTGAAATTTTCACTGGTTGTTTTAAATAAAACTTCACTTTTGCAAGTTGCAGTGAGCGAAAATTCGAGAAGACCAATAAGATATAAAAGAAAAAAATATACTTTTATTGATTTGTACATACTACCTCTCAACCCTATGAATAAACCTAAAAAAAGAATTACATCATTGGTGAAGCCAGTAGTGCAGCAGAAACATTTTGCTGTATTTGACGTGCCCAAGAAAATAGTATGGAAAGAAATATTTAAGGTAATTGACAGACAACTGTCGTGAACATAGTACATAAACATAAAAATTAAAAACAACAAAAAATACAAAATTATAAGAAATACAGTTAACTTCGGAATTCATTATATCAAGAAACAAAAATATTAAGACTGATTCTAAGCACATCATGAACATGATGTTTTTACAACCTTCAGAAACAGATCTGGTGGTTCATACAAAACCAAAAACCTAAGGAGCGGAGTACATGAAATCTCCAAAAATCACACAAGAAGAACGGATAAACTATTTCACTCGCCTACTCAATATATAGAACAACATTGGCATCACATATGTCCAGAGCCCCTTCCTTATCGCAAACAAAGAATAGGTCAAGTAACTAAAGATGCCGAAACTATCAAAAAAAGATGAAAAACCGCAAATTATCTGGAGAAGACCAGCTCTACAAATACATAGAGGAAACCACTAAACACAGAAAAATCTTTCCCGAACAAAAAATACAAGAAGAATGGAAAGCACTGTATTGATCCCTAATGGTTTAGAAATACTTTAAACAAAATGAAACCTAAAAACTACTGAGGGATAAATATCTTGAATGCGGTCCCGAAACTACGATCAAAACAATTACTATAGTATGAATACCTCCGTAAAATGCCAGAATACAAGTTCGCCTGAAAACGAGAAGAAAACAGCCACAAGTAAAATGGAAAAACAAAATGAAGGACCGAGTAATGTGGTCACAACCAAGGAAAATGGCCATTAAAAGCGAAAAAATAGACAGAAACTGCAAAAATCTATTTAAAAAATACAAACACAAAGGGATTCATGAAGCTGTGGCGACAGAAAAATAAAAATAATATGCTATGCAAACAATGCAATGCTTATCTCAATACAACTAGTACCAATTACAAAGATTACATCGATTTGTCAATACGTTCAAGACATTTCACTTTACTACCTCTTTACGGAAAACAAAATCAATGACGATGTTTCAAGAGCCACCAAAATGTAAGCTGGTAGTATAACCTATGCAACAGCTAATGGAAATATTTACAATATTTGGGAACAACTATGGACATTTAAATATAAAAATATGGGATAATCAGTATGGTATAAAAAAAGAAGCAAAGATTAAGGTATATAAAAGCACACTGCGACCAATACATGACACACAGCAGAAACAAACACAAATATAAAAAACAGCAGATGGAAGTCCTAAAAATGAATATACCGGGAAGAATATCTGGGAAAACAAGACTCGACAAAGTAGGAAACAAAAATACAAGAGACGCATGTAAGCCGAAAATATTAGTGAGTGACTATCGTACAGAAAAAGAGAATAGAATGCACATATAGACAAACTAGACGAAATGAGAGTGGTACAGATTGTACGAAACGGCCAACATCGAGGATGAAGAAGTATTAGGCAATCTCCCCCCAAAAAAACGATGTAGCAACGCTATCTAATAATATAGCAAATAAAAGGCTGTTAATCTATATTAGAAGTTAGAAGAAGAAACAGGAAAGAAGACATTTGTAACCTGTATAAACCAGAGCAAAATGTCGAAATTACCATAGAGTTTAAATGATCAATACTTTGCAATTCAGTACGGTTTGCACTGAGAAAAATGTTATAAAAATGTTTAAAGCAGTAATAAGGTAGTTTAATAGTGAATACTATGGCAATAATTTTAAAAGAAACTATAAACTAGACATTGAATTTTTGAGTTACGAGAGAAACGAAAACTGTTCCTACAGTACTGTTTTATAATTAACATACCAGCTTTGTATAATGAATTGAAGAAATCATAGGGAGGACATGTAGCAAGAATGGACAACATAAAATAGACACGGAAAACTATCGAATGGAAACCATGGGGAGAACAGAGAAATCCAGGACGGCCCATACTAAGATGATACGAAATTTCTTACATGGCTATGAAGCACTATCACTACAATTGGCTTAGAAATACTGGCCTATGAGAGCATACAAAAATCTCTACATTAGGAATATTTCATTTTTCAACCAGATAAGAAATGTGCCCGTGCCGTGTCAACGCGTTCGCTTTTTGGGGAGAACGTTGATTATTGTTTGGGTTCCATCGCCCAGCATTATCACGCAGAGTATAAAAAGCGTTTGTTGCAACCCACCATATAATTTTCCAATCCGGTTTGCGACCGTGGGATCTTAATGCTAAAAATCTTCTCTGGAATTTCTGAAGTACGGATTCGATGTTAAACTGTAGGTCCCCAGCGTTCCGACCTTAGCTCTGACGAGTGCAGCATTGGGACGAAAAAGCAGTTGATGATGATTATGATGAAAAACTGTATATACTCGTAAATAAATTTCTATCCGCCTAAACTGCAATATCTGTATTATTAAAAAAAAGGTTTTAACATATTTAAGGAATGTCAACACTGTAGCTTGTGACTCTATGATTTATACAAAAGATAGAGAACTTGTGAGTTAAATCAATTACTAAATGCGCGAACGATAATGAAATATAAATCTATCGCGGGATACTTCTAAACAGACTTTCATGTAGAAAAGTATTTCTAGACTTTCAAACTTCATTATTTTCCTTCCATGTTATACTTATTAAACCCCTATTCTCTTATTGCAGCACTCATTAGCATTATATTTAGTACAACACGGAGAAATTATATTGCAGTTACTATTTGATACAATATGAATTCAAAATGTTGGTCCACATGTAAAAGAAAGAGCCGGATGTATGTATAATTTCAAATGTAGTAGAAAATAGGAAATAGCACGTGTACCTTTCCCTAAGAGGCACATATAATTATTCTGTATAATACTCATAGATGGCTTAGTTGGTTTTGATTGAGTGAGATCTAGGACGGGGTTTTCCAAGCATCTCTTTGCACTCAGGTTATAATACACCCTAACTAAGAATTTTGCCTCTCTGGAATAGTCCCAACTCCAGTAGCGATTTTTAACGTATCATGCATGGCAGTAGCATGGGACGTATGGGCAGTCTACTTTTAGCAATTCACAGCCAGCAAAATCTGACCGACCTCGGCCGATTTAACTAAACAAATAAACTTGTTAGGAAACCCTAAAAACAAAAAGAAAACTTTGAAAAACTCGAGTATTTGTAAAATTAGCTGTTCTCACTGTAAGAGAAAATATATTGGGCAAACCAAACGTAATATTAAGATAAGCTTTAAAGAACACGTAGCACACTTTAAACATCATAAGCTTGATAAATCAAGTGTTGCCCAACATATTTACGAGACAGGACACGGTATGAAACTAGAAAATCTAAAATTGTTAAATGGTTGTCTTCAGCAAAATAATTGAATTGCTATGAGAGCATTCTTATTTTCAAAAATTGTGGGGGGGGGGATCTTTTTAATTCAGATAATGGGCAAATCCGTAACTCAGATTTAATTCATTCGTTGAAAATAAGCCCTTAATCAGTTAGGCGTAACGAACCCTAACCGGGATTTAGTATTTAGGTTTGTTAGATTTTTAGCATTGGACTATCTGCAGAGGTATCCCTTAGCCAAGTTAGTTTAGTTAGTCCAAGTTCCTAAATATGGCAAATTAGTTGCCGAAATAGGTATGCAGGTGTTCTAAATAGCATTGGGGTAAAGGGTTTTCCAAAATATATATACCTAAAACACAGTCTCCAATCAATCCCATAACCACTGGACAACCAAGACGGCTAAACTTATAGTTGATTAGCATCATTTAATAGTACAAAATGCGTAGAAGTATGAAGAACTAATTAATTAACTTAGATTTTTGGTTCATTTAAAAAATGCATTTAATATCCAACAGTGTAAATCAATGATCATTATACGATAGTATTTCTTTAAATAAGTTCCGTTTGTGAATGAGAGTGAGAATGACGCGCGGTCGCCGCAGTGCGCTTGCGCGTCTGCTCCCAGTATACTTTGCGCGCGTTTAGACGCCATTTGCAGCCGTATCGTCTGTCTGTGTGCTGAGCTGCAGAAGTTTATAATGTTTAAGAAAATTGAATCGCCCGCCGACTGTGAGATACGATCTGTAGTTCGATTCTTGAGTGCAAGAAACTTGGCAGCCGCGGATATTCACCGTCAGATTTGTGAAGTTTACGGTGATAATGCTATTAGTGTCAGTAAAGTTCGAAAGTGGGTGAGAATGTTCAAGGACGGGCGGGTTAATGTGCATGACGAGCCACGCCCTGGCCGACCTTTTCCGATTTCTGAAGGTTTGGTTCGTGATGTGGACAACAAAATTCGAGGGGATAGACGATTCACGATTTGAAAGTTATCAATTGAATTTCCACAGGTTTCAAGGTCAGTTTTGTACACCATTGTTTCCGAGAAACTGAATTATCCAAAATTGTGTTCTCGGTGGGTTCCAAGACTGCTTTCTGACGATCACAAAACAAAAAGATTGGGTCGTGCTTTATCGTTTTTGACTCGATACAATCAGGAAGGAGATAAATTGTTGGACCACATCGTTACAGGAGATGAGATTTGGGTGTCTCACATGACTCCTGAGTCCAAGCAACAGTCAATGGAATGGCAACATGCATCGTCGACAACCAAAGTGAAAGCCAAACAGACAATTTCAGCATGAAAGATCATGGCAACTGTCTTTTGGGACAGGAAGGGAATTTTGTTAGTGGATTTTATGCCGAGAGGCACAACAATCAATTCCGATGCGTACTGTGTGACGTTGAGAAAACTCCGGCGTGCCATAAAAAACAAGCGGCGTGGCCTACTGTCTTCCGGTGTGATGTTGCTCCATGACAATGCAAGGCCACATGTTTCTGAACAAACTCAAGATCTAATAAGGTCTTTTGGACGGGAACACCTGCATCATCCACCTTACAGTCCAGACCTTGCACCCAGTGATTTTCACTTGTTTCGGTACTTAAAGGAGTTCCTTGGTGGTCAACCATTCAACGACGACGAAGAAGTGAAAATTGCAGTCATGGATTGTTCTTCACAGGCGGCAGATTTCTTTGACGTCGGAATTCAAAAACTTTTATGTTTGAACAAAAATGGAAATTATGTAGAAAAGTAGATAAAAGTATGCAGAATATGGAAAAAATATATATTTTTACGATATTTACAGCATTTTTCTTCTTATTAAAAAGTACCCCTCGTATAATGTGTTATTTTAAACATACCAGTTGTTATGCAATAATAATAATATCCGAACACCTAAAATCTATAGAAGAAAACGAACAATCGGAAAAACCGTTTCTCAAAATTAGCTCGTTCTCTTTTTAACTATAAGACATTGACAACTACGATGACAAGTTGATGTTAGAGATTACAGTAAAGTAGCACAAATAAAGCGACTTTGTAATGCAGTTTTCGCAGGCATACTAATGTTTTAAAATAGTATAGCTTTAAATTGACCAGCGGCATTTAAATAAATGTCACTACCAACATATATTCTAGACACTCTCACGATTCTTTGTAAGAATTGATTAGGTATTTTAACATTATTGGTCATTTAGTGAACTGTTTCAGGTTAGGCTATTATCTTCGTCATTAATATACCTTCTCGAATCTAGACCATTTTTCATTTTGGAACATTTCTTAACAAGCATCGTTTCCTTCCACAATTTAATTCTACTAAAAAATACCCAAATTTAAAGTCGTAACTGCGGAAACCCCAAATGTGAGGGGTTATGAAACAGGATACTTTAGTAAACAACAAATCTAGCTGAAACACTAACTACGAACGTCCGATGGTAATATCCCAACGTGTAACGTTTATGAGAGTGGAATTTTGATAATTTTCACAGAAGAATTTATGTGCACCTCGGGCTTTACGACAAGCCCCTAACGGATCATCCGGTTTTGCATTGCTGGTCTAGCAGTTTGCACTATAAATTCGTTAAGAACGTTATGAAGCCTTAACTGTTCATGCACATTAAAACAACCGGGAGCGATAATATAGTAAACCTTTCTAAAAATTCGTAGAATTTCCGTACAAAAACCGGGCCCCTCCGCCATCCGGGCAGCTCCGGAGTGCCAGAGCAGAAAACCACGCCGAATTGTGCAGGCATGAAGAAAATCAACGTGTCACGATGTGATTCAGTGAAGCCGGTAACCGGTACACGTGTCGGCGTTTGTGCGTAGAGAGCAGGCGGGGAAACAGACGAAACACGCATGCCGGCTTTGGAATGCAGTCCGTGTCATACACCTCTCTCTCAGGGTCGCAACTATCGGATCCAATGATCGAAGATTTAATCAAGATCGAAAACGAACAGCAGACTAATATCTAATGACTCTGCTGGTAGTATGTGCTTGCTCTTCTTCGCTCGACATGTTCTTCCACTTATACGGCTGCTATCACGTACTGTATGGCCACAACGACTATAATTTGGGTAGTTCATTCACAAACCAGCAAAAACCTTGCCGCATTACAATAAATAACAGCAGTTTCCAGTTTTCCCATCCCAACCGCGTTAATTGCCAGCTATAAACTTTTGATCCAACCCCCACCAATCATACACAGCACCACCGTTTCCTTGAACCAATACCAATGGAAACTCGTGACCATAATTGTGGATGAAGCAACTGGAACTTCCTCAATGAATATTAATAACTAATTTACACGGCACCATTGCGTAGCCTTAAATTCTTGTGGAAGGGAGGCGGCCGCCGTTATTAGTATTTTTTTTATTTATTTGCTTAATAATAATTGTTGCAGGGAAAGCGTTTTATTTGATCATCTACAAGGTGGTATCATATAATCATCAAAAAGATGGAACAGATAAACATCTATATGTATATAGTAAGATCCAAATACATTCGATAATCGTAGACGGTGGTGAAAAGTGTCTAGTAATTACTATAATTATTAATAGTTATGAAAGGTAGCTAGTTCAGCTGCTACTGTTATTATTCAGCTTAGATCACAAAATATTTGCTTTTAAATGCATAGATCAACATTCGCAGAGATTAAGATCATCCTGTAAGTTTATTTCGCTACTGATATTAATCGGAGTTTAAAATGCTCCACAAATCTGGAGGGATTGCAATGTCTCAAGGTCATATCCATATTAAAAAACAGTAATTTAATATAATTAAAGATTTCCATAAATGATCGCGGAATACGATAAAAATTCACATGGCACATACCTTGCCGTTTCTCCACAATAAAAATATTATCCATAAGAACAAGAATTCGTAAACTTTGGCAGAAATTGACAGAGTTTCAAAAGTGGGGTTAGAAATTATTTGCAGAACTTTATATTAAGTTGTAATGGTTTATACACGGCTGTTTACTATGTACTGCAGGCATGTTTTCAAGTAAAAAATCAGTATGGTTCGTGCAGCGTATCTTCTTTTAAATATTGTGTTGGTGGGAAAGCTTCCTGCATTTTTTGACTTTAACAATAAATAAACATTTTTTTGATATAATGATATAATTTCCTCCTGTATGACAGTCTTCCACTGGTTTAACGACTTATTCAGGCTACTTTCCTAAAACTGCGTTGGCTTTCGTCCAAAGAATTCATGTTGACAATGGTCGGAGGAAACTATTTAATTTTTTACCATTTTAATAAATTTGTGGAGATCGATACAACTCCCACAGGGAATGTCAGGAGAGTATGGCAAGTGAGTAAGAATTTCCAAGCAAAATGTTTTCTAACGTTGTCTTGGTAAAATACTATTCCTTTTCCATTTACCAATACCGACTGTTTTGCGGGTAGCGCTTTCTTCAATAGATCCGATTGTTGACAGTAACGATTTGTATCTATTGTTTCATCAGGGTGAAGCAGTTCATGATATCTTATTCCCTCGCAATCGAACCAGCTACACCGTGCATTCTTTGCGCGCAAGTTTGGTTTTGTGACTGTGATACTAGTTTCACCATTCGTGAACCAAGATCTTTTTCTCGCGACGTTGCTGTGTATCACCCATTTTTTATCACCGATCAGAAAGAAACTTAAAAAATTATCAATTTCATGACGGTTTAGCATAAGGCTGCAGCAAGCGGTAACGTGATCAATTCTGAGTTTTTTCACATAGTTCGTAAGATAACCAGACATTGAATTTGGAAGTCATGGTTGGTTGGTGTGCATTATCTAACACTGTTGTGTATTCAACATTTAATCAATCCCCTAATTGTCGTGAGGTTTATCATGGATTTCCGTCAACTACCTGCTTCAAAACGTCATCAAATTTCGATGATGTTCCAGTTCTAGGTTTATCGCTTAAATCTAAATCTTCGAATTGAAACCATTCTAAACCAATTTTACGTTTGCGTTTGTTGACCACATCACCATCAAATGCTTCAAATATCTTCCTTGCGCATCCTTTAAGAATTCCTAAAACATTATTGAACGAAAACACTTTCTTACGCTCCATCTTTTATCCCCAAGGGATACGCCAAACAACTTTTTATGTGTTAATGTGGTCCACTGTATATAGTGTACGATCGCGAACACTTGCTAAATAGCTTCTGTAGATAATTAAAGTAAACGGATTAAGCGAAAAACGTTGCCAATTTTGCATGCACAAAATGAAATTACTTTCCTACCCACCCTATACATCTAGTTATGATTCTAAACACAATTTTTGATTTAGAATATTATTTTCTTTCGATATGAAGCAAACACTATTGTATTGATAGCTTTAAGCCTTTATTTATTAAAAATCTTGAAAGAATATGCATTATATCCATATACATTTATGAAGCAATTCAAATGCCAGTTTTTACAACATGGAAGGGAATTGAAGGAAAAAGGAAGACGAAAGAGCAAATGCTAAAAGCAAAAAACCAGTAATATAAAACAGAACTCAAAGAAATGCACAAAGTAAATGATGAAGGAAATTTAAAAGAGTGTGGACAAAGATAGAAAGTATAAAAGGAATAAATGATAAAAGAAGCAGAAGAAATAACAAGCATCGACGATAACAATATACTATTCGAAACCATTAGAAGTCTTAATGCGAAGGGAAATAAGTTTTTCAATTTTTCATATCCGATGTATTTATTTACATTTCGTAGTTGAAAAAGTTAGTGGTGATGGAAAATATTCAGTTTTTGCATTATTAGCAAGAATTTAATGTAATAAATAATCTATTATTTCAAATAGAATAAATAGGTTTATTTGTGATTGTGTCGTTATTTATCATCATCAGCAAGCCTTGCAATCCTTTGGATTATGGCTTCTTCTCCCAGGTTGGGGAAGATGTAAGATCCATTTTCTGAGATGGATCATTCTCTACTGTTTCCATTATAAATCTTTGTGTCCTGGCTTTCTAGTAATTTTTTTTTGTTTTGATTCTGTCGTCATCGTTGGGGCTGCCAGGTTTGTTGGTTACTATGTTTTTTGTATGTGATCCTTCGATTTTCCCTGTTTCTGGGATTTTTGAGTGATTGGTGCTAGTAGCTGTTGGAGCAGTTTCTCTTTCTTTCTTTTTTCGTTTCCATCTTTTGGGTTCCCTTTCTTCGTTTCTAAATATCTGTTTGAACAAACATAAACTTAACTTCAGTGTAGGGGGACATAATTTGATATATTAGAATTATTTATATCTTTTCCCTTAATTTGTAATTAATTTTTAAAAATAGAGTTAAAAATATCTGAGAATGAAAGCCGTTGTTTCTTCGACATTTTTACTTCTCGGGTCCTTAAACTCCGTCACTTTCAGCAGTGGGTATTTCCAATTATACAGCCTTTAGTATTTTATAATTGCTCAAATAATAACCACAATATCACAAATAATATAAAATAATTAATTAATTCTTTAATGCTAAATCTAAGAGGAGGGTAGGTACAGATACGACTACGAAAACGAAACCTTTTACCTATCCCTTTTAAAGAACTACACGCAATTATTTACCACGTTTACTTGTGGTAAATTTGTTTAACTAGAGATGTATAATAGTGACTCCTACAGCCTTCAAGACCGATACGAATACATAAAATATGGAATGATGAACAAGCACCGAATGAATGAGAACAGGCGATGATAACAAAAGATAACAAAGAAATAAGACCTAACAAAATGTGGAAACTTGAGGTGCACAATGTGCCCGCTCCCACCAATATCCGTAGCAAAGTAATGCCTAGAATAATATTAAAAAACAGATGAACACAATATTAGAAAGTATCCAAAATAAAAAGTGCTTGTATATTGCGACACATAACAAGACAGACCCTTAAAAGGCAGAGGTACGTATATTATATCAAAAAAACATTGAATGAATCGATAAAAAAGAATGTGGAAATATTAGAGAGGCATGGAATATTATACAAAACGTTAAGTGGCATGAGAAAATGATGCCCAGTGTCATCGACAATACTTTTAATACTAATAGATTGGGTAATAAAATGCGCTACACGGATTACAAGGAAAATATGTAACGCGTTTGGCTAGTTTCACTATTTCGAATTTGACGACGTTTGATTATTACTCGAAGAGAGACAAGATATATAAAAAAAATCTAAAATTGCAGATAGTAGTCGTGGAGTAGAGCAAGATATAGAGATCAGAATCGACAAAGCATGCTGTGTAGGATTTTAATTTTAAAGACTGCCTTGGTCAACAGATAAAAAGAGGTGATTCTCTGGCAACCCTGTTTTTACCGGATTCGAAAGACTTTATAAACCTTACAAGATTATCATAATAACAGACGGTGGCATATTATTCATTTAGAAGTAAATATTTTGTGTTTTTAAGTAGAAAATATCGGTAGCAACTTCTACTGCTTTGCTAACTGTTAAATAATTGCAGAAAATGTTATAAACTGTGCAGTGAAATAAAAAAAGGTTTTGTCTTACACAGTTAACCCGCGTTCTAAATTTTATGGCTAATGTCCTATTTCATTTTGCGCACTGAAGGTAAAGGTAAACTAAAAAATTGCATTAAAACGTTTACTAATTGCAATACTTCATGACGCGAGTAAATAATTTGGGCAAACGATTACCGATACTATATAAAATCTAGCAGTTGCACAATTTCTACCAGCAACATTGGAATTAAGAAATTTCTAAAGAAAAAACAAACACCATTCGACAAAATGGTAAAATAAGTAAACGAATCAATAGAAGATATACGATTGCATAAACTGTTGAGATTTCGTAGTAGGAAAAGTCAAAGGCAAATATATACACTTTTACGCTGTAAATAAGAAGGGATGGATACGAAAAATGATCAAAAATCCAGATAACAGTTTTGAGAAATAGAATAAAAAGGAAACTACTCATAAATAAAGAAATGGAAGAAAGAAAATTGCACCATTAAACAGAGACAGTCACCATAATTAATAAGTTACAACGTACTGATAACAATTACAAAAATAATAAAAGAATCGCACATCTTGGAATTAAAAAAAAATAAAGGGAATAATACTACGAATAACGTTTTTTTAAGTCAATATAGAACAACAATAAGCAGAACCAAATCGAATAGAAGTCAGGGCTTTTTTAAGTATCTTTCATTCATAAAGATATTTTCCTTTAAAGGTCTTAAAAGAAATGTCATTTGAAACTTCCATCGAAGACCTCACAAGACGAGAATTGCTATTCAATTTCATAAACCTGGTATTCTGTTTCCTAAAGAAAGTGTCGTACCGAAATCGATACGGAAACAAGGGGCAGGAGCTCAAAGCTCGGAACCAACACGAGCACATAAGAGGATGATGAACTTTGTTAAGTAGTTGAATTAGGATCTGAGAAGATGAAACTCTGAAAGGGTCAGCCGACCTTTGCCCGCCACCATGTTAAGATTTATTAAATTACGGGACAGACAAATAATTTTTGTCGACCTCCTAATAAAGAACGAACTAACGCCATACCGAACCACAAAGCTGAAAAACAAGGGAAGCTGCTGAAAAGGGTCTACTGACTGAAGTTGGGAAAAGATTTTCATTAATGGTTGGCCTTCCACACATTCGCCACCTTTTGAATTTTGGGTATAAAGGTGACGGAATTCAATAGAGTTTGAACAAGGGATGATGCTGTTGATCTTGCCATCCACGTGAAAATATCAGTGAGGTTTGACTCTTTCCCTTTCTGAACGACTTCATTCGATGGAAACAAAACTTAAAGCGGTTTGTTACCGTCAGTCAATTTCAAAAAAGACTGAAAATACTTGTTGCAAGTTCTTATTAGTAGAACCTAATAATGTCTCACAGTAATGCCATGTACATAAGATATCTAGTTTTCTAGGTTTCATATACATAACATAATAGGGTTATATGTACCTAGATATTACTGTTTCATAAACCTTGGCATAAATACGGGTAAAGTGCTGTTTATTGAAGGTATTACAAGTAGTGCGTATCCAAACAAGTACAGATGATTATATAAAAAAAATATTGGTATATATTTTGCAACTGTCGAAGATAAATAGAACATTTTCAAAAACCATGCGTTCACTATAACTGAAATTTGAATGAAACCTCAGTTTAACCGATTCCAATAAAATGGGGCTCAATATACAATAATTTGTTAATCCTTCAGAATTTACAATCTCACTTTGACAATATTAATTAAAATTGAACGCATGTAATGGTTTGTACAATCTCCGAACATACCCAGTACTTCTTTTTGCTAAATTAAAACATAAAACCCACGTTGCATCAAGAACTAAAGTAACTAATTGTTCGGGCTAGCAATTTAGCAGACCATCTTGTTAGTATTTTTACCTTGGGGTTGAGGAGAAACACGTGGCAGAAAAGAGCTCGGTGCCCAGCGGTGGACAAAAAAGGATGATGATGATGATTAGTACCATTACTAATCACACAATTTTTCAAAAACTGTATGCTGATTATATAATAATTTGGTAATTCATGAATATCCTTTTAATTTCTCTGCAACAATATTGTAAACATTAATTCCTGGGCCTTATGTACCAGTTGTAAAATCCAGACCTTTGTCTAAACGATTAAAATTTTGCATGAAGCTGACAAACTAGGTACGTTGTATTGCTAATCATTGAAGATAGTTAATATATGTATCAAGAAATCCAAAAAAAGCTGATTCCAGCGGGCTGTGGAATGAAAAGTCACGTCTTTTCTAGACTAAAGGAATATTTATAATGTCAATATAAGGTTAGGTTGTGTTAGCTGGAATTAAATAATAATGAAACGTTATATTTAGGAGCAGATATATTTTATTGAGCAACAGTAAAAGATATTAATAAACCTGAACTAATGTAATGATCACAACAAATGTTGAAAATGTCTGCCTTCTTCCTCCAAACATTTCTGAACTCGTCTTCTCACACCTTCAAAAACATTTTGTAATAATTGAGGTCAGTTGTTAATTTCTTGACAGTTTTCTTCAATTCTAAGTTTCAGTTCGTTTAAATCATTAACTGGAGTTTTTAAAATGGTGTTTTTCAAATAGAGCCATAGAAAAAAGTCCAAAACAGTAATATCACAAGAGCGAGGGGGCCAGAGTGTTGCAGTATTCCTACTAATGATTCGGTCATCAAAATATTCGCGTAGAAAATTAATTGTATCTGCAGCTGCATGAGCTGTTGCGCCATCCTGTTGCAGAAAACCATCCCGTAGCTCATCATCGTGAAGTTCATTTAAGAAAGGTTGCAATAATTTGTTCCTATACCTTGCTGCAGTTAGCGTGCCTTCGAAAAATATTGACCCTACTAATCTACGACGACTCATTCCAACCCAGACTCCTATTTTCTGTTGATGAAGGGGAGCTTTAATTGTAATGTGTGGAATTGTGAATTCTCGCTACTCCAAATCCGCATATTCGGTGAATTAACATACTCATTAAGGTAAAGCTTTGTCGGTAAAGAAAGGTTAAATTTAACTACTCATCACTGAGATTATCCAAAAACCAACGACAAAACTGAACTCTTTTTGGATAATCCTGTTCTAAAAGCTCCTGAACGGAAATAAATCGGTAAGGATGCAGATGCAAAGCTTGTCTCAATATCGCTGGCATAAATATCTAATTGGTGTTTTTAGAGCCTCGTCAATTTGTTGTCTTACAATTTCAATTACAGCAGGTACTATCTTCTTTGGCCTACCAGACCCTTCTTTCATTCCAACACTCCCAGTTTCTCGAAAATTACTGACTAAATTCTTAACCAAAGCATAAAATTTTTCCTATGTAATAATTTCATTGGGATACCTCTCTTGGAATTCCATAAAACAAGCAGGAATCGAATAGGTCCATTCTCCGTCAACTTGGAAGCTGTTCCGAAAGTAAGATTCAATAATGAATGCTCTTTGAAATGTATTAAAAATCATTTTAACAATCTGTCAGATTCGTATAAAAAAAAAAGATAACTAATTTATCTGACATCATAAACATTCCTTTAGTCTAGTAAAGACGTGACTTTTCATTCCACAGCCCGCTGAAGATCAGCTTTTTTAGGATTTCTTGATATAATAATAGGTATCTCAAAAGGTATTCCTGTTTCATCAAAAATACCTATTATTTCTTTTTAATAATTTTAATAATGCCTTTTTTCTCAATTGACAAAGGCAATAATAACTAAAATTGATCTACAAGATCTCCAGACCTAGCTATACCATTCTTTTTATCATATAATGATATATTCCTGAAGAAATCTAAGAGAGAGAATGCAATGCATGGCTAGAGAATGCGACCATGTTATTCTTGCTATTTTTTAAATTTACGATCTCGAGTTGAAAATATAGACCCCGTTTATTAATTTTCGAAATTGAGGTCTTTTTACGACGCCATGGTCATTTTGATTAGCCATATTTATTACATAACCAATAATTACCTTTAAAATGTATGCATTCGTTTCTTGTATTTATTATTATTATTATCGCATTTTGTTGTTTCAATTTTTACAATGCATAAGGGATATACAGGGCGATTCTAAACAGGTGCGAAAAACCTTAACCACGTATATCTGAGCTTATTTAATACCAAATTACCTAATAATCTTCCTTAAAATCGGCACCGTTACGGAGACATGGCGCCTGAAAGTTTTTTTACATCAATTCACTAAAATGTAAATAACTTTTTTAATTCTTATCCGATTTTGATAAGCTTTATTGTTTTTGAAAGCTTATAGTCCGAGATTAATATTCAATCTGTTCAATTAATTGTGAAAAGTGTATAAAATCTGAACCAGAAGTGAAAAATTTGATTTAAAAGTTTGTAAATTAGGGTATATCTTAAACAAGAGATGGTTAACCTGAGTGTTTTTTTGCAGTTTCTAAACAAGTATTCCGTTTTCCAATTTCTCCTCGATGATGACAGTACCATCGACGTCACCAAAGCCCGAGCAGAGACAGCTAACAAGTTAGAGCGTAACCGAATTACACAGAATGAACATTTCAACTCCAAACGGGGTCCGCCCAAACGAAAAAAAGTCTCTATAATTTTTTTCAAACGTTTAATATTTAAAGAGTTATTTAACCGATTTTCCAATAGATGTGGCAATTTTACAACAAACACCTAATTTACAAATTTTTACACCAAAATTTTCAGTTGTGGGTCAGATTTTAGCCACTTTTCACATGCATTTATGTTGAAGCTTGGACTGTTAGCTTTCCAAAGCGACAGAGTTTATGAAAATGGGACAA
>JABXWE010083668.1:0-10125 GCA_014611495.1 Limonius californicus
TTAGAAAATTTAAATCAGAGGGATGCGTAATAAATTCCTATAAAATAAGAACTAAAAGTAATCACGTTTTAACCGAAGAAATGAAATTAAATATTTTATGCTACGTTAATAGTTATAACAAACAATAATAATTTAAACAAGTTTGCGATGGCCGGGAATGGAACCCGGATCAACTGCTAGGAAGGCGCTTATGCTGACCATTATACCACTTTGCCGCTGATGTATTTTTGTTGTACAAAGGAAGTACAATGTTCACGGACCTTGCAGAAACATCACCCTGCCGATTTTTGTATTTAACAAATAAGTCATAATTTGCGTCCTATATACAGGGTGAAATACTTATTTACTATAAACACTGCATCAACATAACCTTCATACTCAAATAATTCACAACTATAGTTCATCCAAAAGATTCTGTCCGATATGGAATTAACTAAACCAAACCCAACATATATCTTGTTATATATTTTTGCTTTCACCGTGACGTTTATTTCTGTTTTTTAGTTGTCGGTATAGTTAGTTGCCTACATCATAGGCGTAATTGACGCGTTCTTTTTAAAAGTATACTTAGGCAAATTCCCTGTATATGACGTTTTCTCCAGTAAAAGGGACGCAGCCAACTAAGCAACCACAACAGATATTTTCGAAGTAATTCCAAACTTGGTTTGACAGAAAGTGTTAAAGTTTGTCTCATTTCCGTTTTGTAGATTTTATTTCAATACCTTATTAAGTGATTTTCTTAATATATCACTACATTTTAGTTCGCATTGGTATCAACAAAGAGGAGTCGTAGCCCAAGTCTGATCTTGCAGTAGTTTCAAAACTATAGATAAGCCTTTACGAAGAAAATACTGTTAAAATAACATGTCTAGTTTCCGTTTCTAAGACTTGCTTGCCCGATCAATTTGCGAATCTCTAGATTATAATTTCATCAAAATCGGATCGACTGTTACGGAGATATCGTTCACACACCTACTTAGAAATTTAAAGACTTTTTTGTTTGGAAGAAATCCCAAATTGATATTTCCGTTAAGAAGGTACTAAACTGACTCACAATTTGCTAAAATTACCGTTTTCTATCGTCATCGCAATTTCATTAATAGGCGACCTTTTCACTAGTGGTTCTTAATAACTAGTGGACAACAATCCAAGATTGAAATATGGAAAAATTATCAAAAATAAACATAAGTACTTGGTATAAAAAAGCGGACAAAAGTCCTCAAAGGGAGCGCAGCAGAAAATAGGCAAACGGAAATTAGTATATAGAAACTAATACAAAACATGCTTAATGTTTAGCGTATATTTTGTCAAAAAATTGCATATACATATAATGTATTTAAGAGGACAATCTAAAACTACATAAAACTTACTAACTAGTTTATTTAAACAAACTAGTGACTTAAGTACGCCTGTTTTTAACTGCATTACTTGTCCAAGTGTAGCTCTAAATGAATAACCACTAACCTTAATTAACATTCGATCTTTATTTCGATTTTATAGAAGCTACTGCAGAGAAGCCAACTTCACATAGATAAGATGTATTGAATGGCAATATAATCTGCATAGTTCTCGTGAATAACGCTGGAAATTTCTCTTGCGAATTAATGCAAAACTCGACAATAGTTGTCGACGAAGATTGTCTCTTTCTTTCTGTATTTGATGTTAAATCAGTGAATTGTTTCTCTTCTTCCAACGATAAATCTGTACGGGTAGCTTCAAACGGGTTTGTTATCCACGCGTATTTATTCAGAAGACATCATTTTCAAAGAAGTAACGTTTAAAAGTTTTAGATAACCTATTTAAATAATGTTATATGCATCTAAAAATGACACGACTAATTTGTGTGGCTTTTAAGGCATTTAAGCCAGTTTCTTTATGACAATTGTTTCTTTGAATAATTCTCGGCATCTTTGTGATTTTCTTCTTTCAAAAACGCGTGTATTTCCTGTCTTAGCTCAAAGACCCGTTGTATAACTTTTCCACGTGATAACCAATAACACAATAGTTGCTGAATGGTCAGCGCCCATATCGTCGCACATTGACGAAAATAGTCTTGCCCTTAAGGGACTTGTTTTTATATAATTTACAACAGAAGTTACAATGGATAATACCAAATGACGTTCTGGGCTGATTTCCTTCGAAGTGAGTGATTCCCTGTGTATCATGCAATTGTGCCAAGTGTAGACTATCATATTTTCCTGCCATCGCGGGTGCCCTATCAGTACAAACACCAACACAGTTTTTCCACATCTGGCTAGAGTTTACTACATAATTATGAGTCATTTGAAATAGATCCGCACCTGTAGTTCTTTTCTGAATTTCTTTGCAGAAAAGTAAGTCCCCGATTATTGATGCGTTATCGCAGTAACGAACGTAGATTATCGAATGTGCGTCTTTGATAATATCAGTTCCCTCGTCTAGCTGAAGAGCAAATAATTTGTAAGTTTCGAAAAAAGCTGCTCCTGCAGATCATTTGACATATCGTCATTGCTCCTACTAATAGTGTTATTTGACACTGGCATTTTTTGAATCTCTAAGCATTGTTGCGACCATATCAACGGCAGCAGGAAGAATAAGATTTTCCGCAATAGTGCGAGGTTGCTTACACTCAGCTGTGTGACGTGCAGCTTTATAAAATGCAAACAGAGCTTGTTGAGGCAACGACAAACTTGCATTAAAGGCTAATTTCTGATTACTGAACTCTTTCAATTTATTCACAAATAAATCGCGAGATTTGTTTTTATAATCTTTCTGAGTTGCTTGCAAATGCCTCTTTAATTTATTTGATTACATACTGTCAACAGCCAAAGTATTATTTAAACATTTTACACACTGTGGTTGCTCTTCACCATTAACTACTGTATTTATAAAATCAACATTCAAATACTCGTCACAATATTTCCTAGTTTTTGCTTTGGCTGTGTTGGTAATTTCTTTATCTGCAGACCTAGTTGTACTTGTACGCTCAAAATTACGTACAGACCCGATTAAATATTCTACCATACTTGGAAAATATTTGTACAAACTTTTAAATCTCTCAGGTGCAACAGAACACAAACGAAATGCTACGCGTCTACTCGCTGCTACGCTTACTATTAAACTAACCTAACTGAACATGCATCATGGTTTTGTACGTTCTGCCCCCACTGTCACAATTTCTGGATCATTCTACAGCGCTCGGGAAAGTTCGAGATTCCGTCTTACTAGAAAGGGGGGGCGCGAAACCTAAAAGTTTGGGAAACGCTGACTTAAATGCATACAACACTAATCTCAAGATGTATCTGATTTTCTCACAATAAGAACAGTGCCAAGACTCTTACTACCAATTTACATTATCGTGTATTGTACGTATTAGCTTTCATATTGGCTGCAGATCGTTTTCCAGCATTCAGGTAGACAGCCTTAAGCTCCGAGGCGGACAGAGGAAGGTATATAGGGATTTACGTATGTGCAAGGTTACATTTAATTTTGAATTCCAAGGGCGGTTGAAGATCCCCTTAATTTAAAACCCTAAGGGATTTTATTATTAACCATAGGAGCGTGTAGAACACAGGTGCGATTTTAGATATTTGCCCCGTGACGGACAGGGAAACGAATATAATGGTTGTCGAAATGCGAACCATCTATTTTTTTAGTTAAAATCTGAATGGGTAATATGTGGCAAATGTGGCATAAAGAAAGAAATCTGTCTAGTTCCAGTTTTGCCGGAAACAATATTTACTTTCAGCTCCATGTCAGATGATGATGTAATTTTAAATATAAATAAAATAGAATTCAAATAAATTTGAAGTAAGAACGTATGCCTTACTTGGTTATTCTGTACAAATTAACGCCATATTTTTGGTAATGTAATGTAATCATAAACTACCAATTCAAATGGAAAATAGGGTGTTCCATTTAAAATAATATAGTTAACGCTGGAGGCGGCCGTGAGCTAGAGGTTAGCGCATTAGACTTCTACGCTGAAGGCCCTGGGTTCAATTTCCAGTACGGGAACATCGTATACCAACAATAAAATAGCATTCTTTCTAAGAGTTTGAAATACATATTGACGTTTTTGGTTTGACTCCTTACAAAAATCATTTTCTTTAAATATTTCGTACAAGATCAAGAATTTTTATTCCGAAGTTACGAGCGAAAGAGGATGAATAAATAAAAGAAATATAATAAGTCTCCACCACTTGCAGGAAGTCTCGTTGCACGTAATTTATGCCAAAGATTATAATCAAGATTATGATTCAAAGTAGATTAAATTTATCTACACATTTATGTAAATACATAATTTGTAATACATCCTGGACGTAATACAGTTAAACACAGTAGGGTTCTAATGTTGTTGAACCACACACTATGCTGATGTCAATGCGAGATACATGGGGAAGTGATAAGTTAATTGCATTTTAAGCAACTGGTGTACTCCCAAAAGATGTGTTTTTAATTTAAAATCTAGTTAAATGACGAATGTGTCTATTGTTTTGTTATTAATCGAAACCTAAATGTCTATGTAAAAATGTAAATGTATGTTAGGGTTAAACTGCGCCCTAAAATGTTTGTTACGTGTACATTTGCATACACAATGCGTAATACGTGTTAAAATATAATAATTAAACCGGCAAAAATCAAGCTTTTGTTAAACTTCGCCTAATTTATTTCGCAATTTTGGTATAAAGCTGCTTCAAAAAAGATTGCAGTTGGCACGAATTTGTTAACACGAATGCCCATATTTCTGCCCTCCTAGAAATTGGGAATAAATCTTATTCATGGATATTAACGTAATTAATTATAATTTTGATGGACGTGTCTGTATTTTAGACTATCAAAAGCTGCGGTTTTTAAATCGTTTAAATTTGCTATTTTTACATTTGAGTGCATCTTTAAAAATAACTTTTTACTTAGTATTCCGTTTTCTTTCGTCATTTTGTGGAATTTATTTTAGTTATAAAGGTTATTTATTAATTTTTGTGGTTATTTAAGTATGTCAGTGTATATAATACGTTAGCGCAACATGAATTTGACGCAAATTGTTTTAATTTCGTTTTTAGTGCTTAAAATGGCCAATTGCATTTATACATTTTTAAGTCTATAATCTATTCACGATTGTTTTGCTTCGGGGGCGATTATGCAAATCTACACATTTATGCGTGTAAATCAGACAGTGTTTAATGATATTTACATTTGAGAACAGAATGTACTGCTACCTACATTATTCGATCAATTTTACAGTGATAACACGAATCAGAAGTTACTATATCTTACAACAGCGAATCCCGACTGTTTTAGTTTTCGTATATTAGCGGTAATTTCGATTGTAGAGCCTAACAAAACTAAATCATGGTCACCTCGGAATAATCCGAAATGGGTAATATTTATTTATAAATGGCTTTTTCTCAAGTAATTCAGCATTTACATCGTTTCAACTCGAAGCTTTAAAACATTCAAAGGAAAAAATTATGAGAAAGTATTACCGTTGCTCACTGACCGTTTTGTTTTATTTCTCAGTTGTACAATCCCACGTTCCACCCACACCTGGTTGATTTTTTGGGCCTATATACAACCCATTTCAATTTCCGCTTTTCAATGGAAAGGTTTTTCACCTACGCGAGTGCACCATCTGTATATCTTTAATGCTTTGACGTTTATTGTGAATTGTCCCTATCCAGAACAAAGTATGTTAACGCCCCCAAGTAAATAAATTTACTCTTCTGCACTGTTTCCTATACTCAATTTGTCATTATCAAAGAATTCGATACGTTTTTGTTTGTATTCGTGATGTGTGATACTGATTTTTATCCTGTTGTACGAAGGTAATTTGAAATGTTTTCGGAATGAAATATAGAAATGATTTGTATTGTTTTCTAAATTACGTATATTCCAATATACATTAACGCAAGGATGGATGAAGAACGACTTCCAAACAAAGCACCAACATATAACTCAACAGATAAAAGATTTCTCAAGGCTTGCGAAATATACTTTTTCGGCATTTAATAAAAATACATTTCTACTAATTCTTCAGCCGCGGGAATGGATAGAACTTATACGGAGCTAAATCAGGGAATAATGGTGGACGTGGATGCAAATTCTACTTCAGTTGATTAACTTTTGCGATGAAAACGTTGCTTGTGTGCATTACCTTACTAATATTGCTATCCAATTGGTTCAAAAGATTAGCATAG
This sequence comes from Limonius californicus, assembly GCA_014611495.1. Classification (NCBI taxonomy): domain Eukaryota; kingdom Metazoa; phylum Arthropoda; class Insecta; order Coleoptera; family Elateridae; genus Limonius; species Limonius californicus. Next base: position 6,177 of record JABXWE010083668.1, read on the forward strand.
CACCATAGGCTAATAAATATATTTATATTTATTAGCCTATGATAGCACTCTCTCAATATTGTTAAACCATTCAGAATATAATCTATCGATAGTATTCCTTTTTCGCCCAATTAGCCTTCTTCCTATTTTCTCTAAGGTCTTTGAAAAACTCGTGATGAGAAGAATTAAAACAAACCTGGAACTATCAAGAATCACTCCAGGCTATCAATTTGATTTCCGGGAACGCCACTCAACTATACAGCAAACACACACAAATGCAAATAGTATCATCAAAAGCCTCGAGGAAAAGAAATTATGGACTGCGGTTTTTCTAGATGTGGCTCAGGCTTTTGACAAAGTCTGACACCTTGGTCTTTTACATAAAGGCAAACGCGTTTTTCCTAGTCCGTATTACCATCTGCTAAAATCATACATGTCAGAACGATACTTCCAAATAAAATACAACTCCAGTTATTCCAAGTACCAACAAGTACAATCAGGAGCGCCTCAAGGGAGCGTGTTGGGACCATTGCTCTTCCTGATTTATACATCCGATCTACCAACAACAAGCAATACTACTATAGCATACATTTGCGGACACTGCCTTACTGTCAGTAAACATTAACTCAATGGTCCCATCACAGAACCTACAGAATCACCTGGATCTATTACAGAACTGGACTGATAAATGGAAAATTAAGATAAACGAGAAAATCAGTACAAGTTACCTTCACTACAAAACGCATAGTATGTCCGCCAGTTATTCTAAACAATACTCCAATACCAGTCAAAAATGAAAGGAACTTAGGGTTATATCTTGAGCAAAAACTGACTTCGAAGAAACATGTCGAAACGAAAGGCCAGCAAATTAACTTAAAATTCAGAGAAATGTCATGATTAATGGGGCGAGGATCCAAATGATCAATAGATAACAAACTATTGTTATACAAACGTATCCTTAAGCCCATGTGGACTTACGGAGTACAATTATGGGGGTGTACAAAACCTTCAAACCAAAAAATAATTCAAAGAATCCCGTCTCAAATCTTACGTTCCTTCACCAACGCACCATGGTACATGTCAAACTTTACCTTACACAATAACCTGAACATTCCATTTGTCACCGAGGAAATCGAGATACTTTCTACACTATACTTCGAACGAATTAAAGGACACGAAAATGACTTGGTATTAGAAATAATCAACCCCCCAGAGACAGTGAGGAGACTCAGAAGACTGGCTTACGGACCTAAAACAAGAGATGCATTAGTTAAATCTAACCTATTAGTGGTACTATAGAGAATGGTCAACGGACGGTTACTCTACTCTTGTATATTCTTGTATGTAATTTACTTATTACAAAGTACTTAGGTGTAGATTGTAAATATGCAGTTAAATAAAAAAAGCGTTCCTTTAGTATGCCAGAAAATGTAGTGGACTCAACTTTCATCTGTTTGCCACAAAACAACGCGTAAACTCACATATATTCTTCTTATACTGGTACAAACACACTGGAGAAATTTACGTTGCAATTCGTTTTTGATCGATTATTCGAACACCTATCTTTAAATAGGTTTTTCCATATTGAATTATTTGATCAAGATGTAAAATGCACTTTCACTTGAAGGTTTCGGGTGTTTTATTGTAGTTTTTGAACGTATACTGCGAGGGTCTTCTATTGTCGTTTAAATTAAAGAGAGTAGCCTGAATTATTTTTAATTTGGATATAAATCTCCGACATACCTTATTTAATAAATGTTTAATTACAGTACAATAATCTATTTTACACTCTTAAATAAATCCCTTTTAATCAAAAACTTGTATACAAACAACTATTAGACAGAATGACTTGATATTATGCAGCTGTTTATAGGACTGATGTAGCAGTTCCTTGAACTTATAATTTCAGAATTAATAATGCCATCTACACTTCATTCTAGAACTTCAAATAATTCTCATACTATCCGTTTACGAAATCTTTTACATTTCCAGTTCCAAATTTCTAATAATTTGTTGAGTGTAACCGGAAATTATGCTTTGTACTGTCGATTGAGATTCAAATCTAACTTTACTAGTGCAAAATTAGGTTATGTTGCTGTGCATGTGAAGAAATGCACAGAAGAAAATTACAACTGTGATTATACGATTACAAGTATAAATTTTATATTTAATTTTCTTGATACAAGGAAAAGTTTACACAATACAGTACATGAGTACAACATCGCTAATTCGAATAGATAACATTTTTCAACCATCCAGGTTTGCGAATTTTATGAATTAGAGAGACATTTGAAAAAACTGCACAAATAAAGCAAGAAAAATATTTTAAACGAATTCTGATTATTTAACAAATACTAGGTCTTCATACAGAATGATTTTGTTTAATATAATAACTAATTTTTTACTGTTTTGTGTTTTCAAAAAAATGTATACATACTGTGTTTTTCTTTCAATCTTGTTAATAAAACAACATCTTGCATTAGAATGCTATTACTTGTACATGATTTTATCACAAGTTTTTTCTACAAACTTACATTCGCATTGGGTAGTATTCATCCCATTATCGTCAATTTTTGAAGAGTCTGCAATTCAATCATGATCTGTCTCTTCACTGTCCAGTTGCCCAATTAAAATCTTCTTCGGCGCTAATTTTTGGATCAATATAATTTAACATTTGCGTAATGGGGTTTAAATTTGTACTTATCGATTCAGATTCGTACTGTTGTTTCAACTGATTCAAACGAAATGCATCTTCTTCATGCCATTACCGTTTAGTACCGTCCAATGTTCCCTGCTATTTTTATCAGTTAAGTTTTCCATGATTGATAGAAGTTCATGTCGACCCCCTCCAAAATGTAACTCTGCAAAGTGTTTGTTAAATTATTGGCCTGGGATATTACGTTAGCAATTTTTTTTTTCCTTAAGCTACTTTAATATTTTCTATTACAATCTGAACTGTTGCCTCTGTTATTTTTGTAGAGTTGGGTGGTGAAACGATAACTAAAGTTTGGATTACAATTATTCCATCCTTGGATGAATGGGAAGGAGCGTTATCTATTAAAAGAATTCCTTCTTGTGGCGAATTTTGCTCATCTAAAATTGTTTACGTACTTTATCATGATCTTAAACAGTTCTCAAATGTGTCCGAATTAGCTAAGTTGTACTGCACTAAAATATACATAAAAAAACGTGAATTAAATGGTACATTATGACGTATTAACTATGATTAGTTTTCATAAATTTAAAAACTGAGTATTGCCAAACTAAAAAAAGAAAGCTAACCTGAACAACGTATTTATCAACTTGAACGTAACTTGATTAGAATTCAAAACGCTGTAACAGAGGAATTGATTTCGTTCATTGTACACCTCGTTGGGGCTTCAACTTCTTTTGTTCTTTCCACTTTCTTTCAACAACGGGAGTGTAAACGAGTTAAACTGCATTTAATTACAATGCAAATGCAGTTCAGTCGGTTGTTGCACTAAAACATCACGTTGCAGGTGTAGTTAAATTGCTGGCGGTTTACCAGCATGTAAAATTCTAAGTGAACGACACCATTACACATCAAGTGCATTAATAAATAATTTCTAATTCGACACTCGGCGAGAGTTAAACGACAACTATTTAACTTCTTTAATTGCTTCCACATTAAAAATCTTGCCCTATTTGGGGTTTCATTAATAGTACACGCAGTTTCACATTATTACGGATGTGTAACGCTCATTAGCCTTTGAATGTTTTGCAATTTCCTCACGTATATGTCATTACATCATGCTCAGTGGTTAATCATAGCCGGAGAGTATTGTTGCAAATATAATGGGAGAAATTTTAGCGTGAATGACATCCACAACTTGATTATTCTTTTCAGCTTTTTATATTCAACGTATTATACGCATATGTATTATACTTTTTCCGCTCAGATTTGATCGCTTCTTGAGCTAAATTAAATAAGTTTTTACAAAAATTAATC
>JABXWE010083693.1:0-10208 GCA_014611495.1 Limonius californicus
CTGTTTGCCAAACAAATCCAATATTTTTATTACGTTTTTTTTTTATTTATGACGTTCGCGCATGTATCCCCCCCCCCCCAAATAACTTTTCTACGGGCGCCTCTGAATCGTGACAATGAACTTATTAGTGATGCAACTGCAAGATACCAAGGTGCAGTAAAATGTGAAATATTGCACAACTGTAAAATTCCAATTTACCTTATGTATACCTGTTTAATTATTTATTGTTTCTAACAGTTTCTTTTACGTAAGTTGGCAATGAATCATTGTTATGTGAAACTGAGAATGAACCATTACATAATTTCAGAAGACGTACATTACAGTGTTTAATTTGATTGTTTCAGTTGGCAAAAAACAATTATTGATTGAAGAAATATTGTATTACTACTACTACTACTAATAACATTTTTTAGAGGTTTTGCGCAGTGGATAAGCTTAAATATTTTGCAAGTTTCAGATAATGAATCGAATTTTAAGTTTATTGCAAATATAGCTAACTAGAAAATAACAGAAAAATAGAAAGAGTGTGCTTCAACCAGGAGTAGAAGTCGGAACTTATTACAAAACTTACCCACTACTCCTAGAATTTAAGTACTTTTAACATTATATTAAATGTAACAAATATTAATATTTATTAAAAGATCCTGAATCTTGATAACATGTGTAAAATATAAGTATCCCATATATTTTATCTATAGGTTAGTTGCTGGGTAACCCTGTATGAAAATTGGTCCTTGTGATACCCTATATATATATTATATCAAAGTTTCCAAATTAGGGTTGGCTGCGAGTGCTATAAGGCATGTCGTAGGTATCATGTTATGTACCGGCCATACTGTGTTTATTTCTTCGAATGGAAACACAAGCAAAGTAAACCTAACCTCAAAGCATATCTCGTCGCGATAAAACACATTCTAAAAAGCAAACAAATTACAGCAACCAGATTAAACAGGTTTTGACAGGTGAATAAACTATTTTAATGTGACAGTTGTTTAAATTGCCATTATAGTTCAATTTCACATATGCAAAGAATTTTCCTAGCCCTCCCTAATTTGAATACTTGTTGATCACATGGTATATATACAATAAATTAATTTAATTTAATTTAAGCTGTTTCATGCCAAATTTGTACTGCTTTTTATAGTAACTAGTTTTGTTGCCTTTGTTTCATATCCAGGGAAGATTTATTGAACCATCCTGTACATAACTTCAATGCCCTTTATTTCTCCTATTTTCAGTTTAGAATTGTTTACTTTATATAATTCAAAATGAATAAAGCATTTTAATTTGTGCTGCTGCGGAATTCATAATACGCATATAATTCCTTTTAAGCGAACATTCGTACAAGTTTCAAAATATCTAAAAGCTGCCTATTAAGGACCTTGAATTTCGCTTTTCGTAACTTCTTGATCGCCCGCCCTACTTTATGCAAATGCTCTCAATTAAGAATCAGAGAGCAAATGATTAGCAGCTTAATTTATAGCTATCTGGCTGTTTTGTTGTAGCCTTGATTGAATGACAAATCAGGCAATTACTTTTCATTTACTTACCACAATGGCGGTAAAAGGTAATCGTTTCTTGCGCTATAAATAAACATTTCTTCATCCGCTCGTTTGTACAACTCGTTAATTTACGTTCGCAAACGTCTTCGAGTTGTCTTGTGCTCGTTTCTAGAAACAAACGAACTTGTCAGGATTCTAAAATGGCATAAGAAGGTAATCAGCTGGTAACGACTCCAGCCGCGCAATTTGTTAATTGGATGTGTTTTATAGCTTTCGGTTTTCTAGCTCTGAATCGAAATTTCGTTTGTCGTATGTGACCTACAGAATCGACTTTCCCATTCTTTCGGCTCCCTGGCCATATTTCATTTTACACATTCGGTGCTACTGTGGAAAGTGTCGGAATATTCAAATTCGAGGATCGACGAACCGATATCACTTTTGCTGAATCAAATTAAATTTTACAACGCCAGAATTACGAAAAGGACTGTCATCGGAAATTTTTATGCTGTCGTAAAATTCCGTCGATCTATATATCGCTGCAATATCGGTAACGATTTTAAACAGCAGGTTTTGCTCTTTTTTATTTGACATTTTTCGTATATATGAGGTGTTTGTGAAAGATTTCTAAAACCTCGCCTTTCATTATTTAAGGGAATCTAACAAGTGCAACCATTTTCGTAAGCAATCCTTGATATATATGATACAGTCTCGGTAAAAATGAATATGAGTATACACAAATCAGTGTTTATACCTGTCTTAACCTTTGGATGTAAAAGTTGGGTACTGATGAAGAGGCTCAAGAGTAAAATTCAAAGTATGAAGATGAAATATTTAAGGAAAGTGATAGGAGTCACAAGAAGGGATCGTATTAGAAATGACAGTATCAGAGAGCAGCTAAAAGTGCAATCAGTAATAAAGCGAATAGAGGACTGCCAACTGCGATGGTATAGACATCTTAAGAGAATCAACGAGGAGAGAATAGTGAAAAGAGTGTGGGAAGCGAAGGACAAGAAAGGAGAAGCAGAGGAAGGCCAAAGACAGCGTGGAGTCAAAATATAGAGAAGTTAATCGAAGACAGCGGGCTCACGAAGGTATAAGCATCAATCATTGCGAAGAAAAACAAAGAGTTGAGAAAATTTATTAATAGAGGTAGAAATGAATGAATATGTTATGTAGTATATTATTATGTATGAAATGTAAAATACGGAATGTAACACCTTACACGTTAGGGTAAAAAGGTTACTGATTATATATATTGCTATGTCCGGCGATTCAAAAAGTTGCCCCACTTTGAAAGTTGCTATGTCTTTACTCGCCACATACTAATTACCATTTGCAAATTTCGATTATAATTGTCTTATGTAATTAAAAATCATAGCACAATATTAACGTCAACTAGCTCAAAACATAAAACTATCATCACAGGTTATATGAGAAATGTCTCCTCTCGTGGCTTCTACTCGAATACGCAAAACTCTAACAGCACCAACCTTTTTACTGAAGATGTGCACACTAAATGTCCCTGGGAAGCTACTCCTCAAGCGCCGAGACTGCATGCATCTCATTCCAGGTTGGTTCCGCTTATTGTAGACAACAGGCTCTTCCTAACACATCATGCTCGACCATTTCCGTAACGTCGATTAAAACTCACATTTGATCTGATTATGTTCTATTATCTTTTTAAATAATTACATTTCTTTTAACATATTTCAAATTAACAATTCCAAAAAAGAAAAACCAAACCCCAAATATAAAACAAAAGTTCTTTTTTCATTTTCCTTATCTACCAATAGAACTCCAAAATAATGACAGATGGGAAAATTGTCACACTGTCAAATCCCATTTTTTTTTAAATATAATTAATTTACACAGCAGAACTTTTAGATGGTACTTTTGCTCAATTTACATTTAAGGCCCCCCCATTACAATATCACAGCAATATATATAACAAGTGCAACCATTTTCGTAAGCAATCCATGATATTTCGTTCTTTATATTACCAAAAGTAAAGGTAATCACTCATATCTTTCTATTAGACAAATAGTAGCTAAGCTGTCATACTACTCGTTACATTAAACAACTACAATTGATTGCAGAGTCTTGTCATTGTTCTCTTTTTAGTAAATTAAATGAAGCTTGATACAAGGTTTATATTCATTATCTTTCGAAAGGGTGTCAAATTCAATTTACTAAAAAAATACTAAATTAAAGTTAAATATTTCAATTTATTTTAAGTTCTTATCAATAATTTTTGTATTTGATTACTATCTTCGATGTGTTTCCTATAAATTTAACAAACACAGGATGTAGAAAGGCCGCGTAATAATGTAGATAATTTTATGACGCTTTATTTAAATTCTCATGGCTAAAATATAGTAATTGTATTTCTATTAATCCGCTAACTTCGTAAAAGCCTAACATTTATTCAAACACCACAAAACTCTGTTCGACTGTTACACCGCACTTTTTTGAAATTAAAAGCCAGCCAACATCAACCAAAGATATTCCTTTTGGTTGCACTTTCCAGAAGTAACCTACCTGACACGTTTTCTCTAATACACCAACAGCATGATTTGAACAGCCTGTACATGGCATGGGTGTAAGAATCAGTGATTCAAAATTTTAAAATGCGGTGTGAAGAAGGAAGATCTTAATTTTCAAAGCATTACTGTAGTTATCGTCGATACATAGACAGATGTGTGTTCCAGTGCTTCTAAAGGATTAATAAACAACTGAATTATTGCATTTTTTCCTTTACAATTGCTATTAATGTAAGATTTCAGCGTCTCTTTTGTACTTTTTCTATTTGTATATTAATTTTGTGTCTTTCCAAAGGGTTCCAAGTATTTTAGAGTTAATTATTTTAAGTTTAATTAAAACGCTTGAATTACAATCACTAATATTTAATTTTATATTTTTTACCAACTTTCCAACCATTATTAATACATTTGGGATTCATCTTTATACGTTTAAGTTTTTGTTTACTTATTTATTTAAACACTTTTCCGTGGATTGCCAAACATTTAGAAGATTTTTCCAAGACTATTTGTTTAAACTTGGGTGTAGTTTCTTGCCACACCGCTACTATTTGTAAGATTTTTCAAAGGGGCATTTCCTACTTTTTTTAATATGACTGCCAGTTGTATCTATTTTTATTTATTTATTAAACAGTTACAATTCTCCAGGGGTTTTCGGCCATTCTTAAAACATTTCAGAAGCGCCTGTGTTTGTGGTTATTTTTACTATTTATGTTTGTTTATTGTTAAACCACGACTTGTTCAAACTTTTTTTACGTTGCTTGTTTTTATTTAGTTATTGTATTTTCTGGGAGTTTTCAACCATTTAAACGAAATTTTCGAATCGAATTATTTTTGTTTATTTCTGTTACTTTTAGTAAGTCATGTTTAAGGTATTTCAGAACCTATTTTTAATATATTAATATCTATCGTCCTCGGCTGACCAGATGGCATGAGGCATCGCAAATAGGTACAAATATTAAATCCGATGGTAGATTATAATATATACAAACTACAAAAAACATTTCTTTGACAGTGGGACCCTTAAGATACGAGAATATAATAATTGAAAATTTGACCCAAAATTGTTTGAGTACCGCAGGATAATAACAAAAATTTGAATCCAAAGACATGTTATGCAAAGGAGAGTAAGATAGAAGTGCAAAAATAATTCTTATCGCCTGCCACAAACCAATACTATTAGGTAGGTCAGTAATTTCTATTCTATTTATCACAAGCCAGACAAGTTTTTACGTGTTTGCCACTTTGGATTTACTTTACAATTACGTAATATCCTTCTAAAGCTTAAATGCATGTTCATGTTCATGTATCATCAGCAGTTCTCAAACAAAATTTTATTATATTTTTTAATTCAAAATAATAAACTTAATGATTTTTGAAAAATGAATAGTACCATTACATTCTACTTGAGCCAATCTATTACTGGTTTAAATAGTTATACCTATTTCTGATACACCACGTATAAATAAGGAAACGGGGTTTCGTTACGCCGTAAATTTTCCATTAGATCAACTTCAAATATTAATCTCTAATTGTAGCATTTCTTGGCATTCTATTTAAAAAATCTTAAAAATGCATCGTTTTCTTCTATAAACATTATATACACAAATATACGCAATATACAAACCACAAATACTACGTAGATATTTATGGGTTACATCATAATCGACCAAAACATGTCGGCAATGACTTTGTAATAAAAACAATCCACATTAACTACAGATTTCATATTGATTATATGAAGATAATTCAAAGTCGTTACTTTCGTTACTTCCACCTAATTGAAAAACTTATATCAGGAACTAGGAAGTTGTGCGTTCCCATCGATCAGCTTCCTGCGGAAAGCGCTTAAATGGCAATCACCTAGGCCGCGTTTTTCGTGCAGCTGGATTACTACATCCAGCTTTATTATTTTACTCTTCGAACTAGCTGTAAATGGTGTGCGTAACCGGAAGTACGCAACGAATTGCGGAACTGTGTTCCAGTTTTTTCTTCCAATTCTAGATATAAAATGCGTTTTGCTTCTAATTGCTAGCATAACAAACTCTTGCGCGCTTTCTTCGTCGATGCTAATTGGCCACACCTAACAGCTCGCCGTATTTACTATCGAACACGTGTTTGCCGCACAGAAGACTAGTTATTCACGTAACCTTTTTTGTTCGTCTTTTATTTGCAATTTCCTGTGGATAATAGAAGGCTGTTCATAGTAAACGCTGAATTCAGAAAGATAATTACCTCTTTGAAGTTTTAGATACAGTGGTAGGTTTGTTGATCGGTTGATGGCATCATCGAAGTATTCAATGTCAAATTGTCATTGTTTAAAAAAAATACCAATGTTGACCGTAAAAAAATCATTAAAAAATATGATTTGTTAATTTAAAACCATAGAAGCCGCCCATTTGTTACTGCTCACCTAGTTCCGTGTTCTAGGACATCTCCAAAATGGAAAAGATTAAAAAACCACTTGCTACGCTGTTTACGCTGAAAATAGAAACCTGTCTAGAATTTATGTTTGTTTATTTTGTTATCTTGGTAAACAGAGATTTCTTGGTGATGAGTTAAAATGTTTGTTTAGAGGCGTGAGTTGATCCAAGTAATTAGAATACTTATGTTACTTTTTGACTTTTTTCTTCTTTTTCTTGCCTATTCCAATCTTCAAAACAAGTAATACCTACAAGAATTACGAATACGTACTGTAACTTTTACTTACAATACATTAGAAATAATTTAAACCATTTTAATCGCCACATAAAATGTGCGAGAAAAAATACAACCGTTGCGAGAAGTCGGACTACACCGTGTCCTAGCTTTCTTGGGTAATAATAAAAATCGGATCTTATGCGAGTCCTAGATAACTAAAGAAACCCCGGGGTCTTGAAAAAAGTAGTTTAAACAAAATGTTCAGGAAGAATTCAGTTATTTTTATTATGGGTTTATTACAACGTATATAAATGAAAAATGCAAGATTTATCCAGGACTATGTATTAAATTCCATGATTAGGAACAAGTAACAAAGTTATTAGAGTTTTGATTACAACCCAGCAAGAAGTATCAACCGAGAGTTTCGAAAATTTAGTATATTTTATGTATTTAAATAATAGCGAGACACTACACCCTATGAAGGAGTTTAGCCTGGAAAATGAAAGTTTAAAACTCGGATACGGTAGGCATCGCGCAATTGACAACCGCATTATTACACCTTGTTCATTCGAACGCAGGTACCCAATTATTTATAGTGCCCGCCAGGCATCGAATCGGGGAATTGAACCCGACCTTCCGCACCGAAGCTCGAACCACTGGATCACGCTGACGTCGTTTTTTTGTATTTACTTAAGATTAAATTTGAATCTAACCGATACATACGTACAACTGATGGGTAAATTGAGTTTACTTATTATTTTAGTAACGTCTATTATAGTCAGCGGATCCTCTTTTTTACGTTTTCAGATGTCGAGAATATTTATTATAATTGTCCCCCAATTGTAACTATTTACATTTTAATTTTTTTCTGTCGTAATTTACATAATTGAAGCCTTTCCTGCAATAAAGAAAAAAGGGAAGTTATCTTTTTTCGTGTTGTTTATACTGCCCTCTATGTTTTGTCTTTTAGTGCCTTTCTTTTCTCCAAGAGTGTCTATCTAGTTATCTTCGTATGAATTCTCTCGGTAGTTTGATTATATTTCTGTCTTTCACTTTTTACTTTCTTTATTGTTAGTGAATATAATGACTGTATCATTATCCATTTTTAAACATTTCTGTATATGTGACTTCATCATCTTTCTATTTTTCGTTGACGTCTATATGACCACCGTTGTAGATATTGTTTCCTCTATGACTTCTGTAAATCCTTTTGTTTTATTTATTAATGTCTGTACAGCATGGTGATATAATTCTGTAAAAAATTCATAATTTTGATATTTAATGTTTTTTGGGAAAACTCTGAAACTCGCCAATTTTGTTTTGACATCATCAAGAATTTTTTAAATGGCAGCCATGTTTATCCTTATTATTTTGATAGATCTCCTGACCAGTTAAATGGTGATATAACAATTCAGAATTTATTTTTAACTATTAAGCAGTTAACACTGACCAGCACGTGTATAAACAGTTTGTATCGAATGCCCTATAATTTCCGAGCTGATACTTTCCATTTGTAAACGAATCCGACGCTTTAAATCATCTACATTGTTTGGCCTACTAATGTAAACTCGTGATTTCACATGACCCCCATAGAAAGAACGGCGAGGGCCGTTTGAATGACCAGCGTGATCACCCGACTTAACAACACTACAGTTCCAATATTTTTCTCTATGTAACTTCTTCATCTTTTTATCATTCATTTGTGTCAATGTAGGCACTTTTTTATCCTTTTGTAGTAGTGTCCACACTATTACCCTTGTTATGATCCTTGATGTTTCCTTGGTAACTTCTTTATCTTTTTCCTCGATGAATGGCTACATAGTTACCATTTTAAACATTTTCGTGTCTGTCTTCGTCATGTTTTTGTTTCTCAATGAGCTTGTACATAGTTAACCTAGCAGGAACGCTTCCCCCTGTAGATGTCTAGGTATCTTTCCCCCATTTTACTATATCGTCACACTATTCTCTGACGTGATTATTTTTATTAATTTTTTGGCAATTACATTTCTTACTTACATATTTTACGTCTTTTTCCTTTGATTTTATTATTTTCTTAATTTTTACTTTCATCTATCAGGTGCCATATTTGTGTTGTGTCGATGTTTTAGTTTTACATTAACTGAAGACTATTTAGATTAGCAATTAAATCTTTATTTTTGCATTATTATTTGCCATTATCACCCATACCATTGTTCATTTACATGTATATAGGATGTCCCATTTTCGACTTAGGGTTTTGTTTTTTGAATAAAACTTATCGTTTTGGGAAACAGGGCAGTCTACTTATTTACACAAAAAATGGAATCATCGAAATAAAATATCTGCCAAATGTTCCCTCAGTTGTTCGTGCAGATGACCATGAAATTTGTAATCACATATTTGCACCATTGCAGCCCAATCTCGCAATAAGCAGATAAATGTTTTTCTTGAGTCGATTACAAGGTCCTTTACAAATTCCCAAAAGAGAAAAGTCTACAGGCGTTAAATCACAAGATCTCCAGCCCAATTGATGTCAGCATATCGGGAAACAGCACAGCCAGGAATTGTTTTTACTTGCAAATCGTATTTAAAGCGGAACACAAATAAATGGTTTGATGATAGATCCCAAATAAAACCATTTTCGTTTATATGGTTAGAAAATGGCGCCAAATTCAAATCTCCAAGTTAAAATGGGACACCCTATAGAAGAAATTTGTGCACTTTAATTGAAACAAAGGAAAGAGATGCATCTAAGTTTAAATTTTAAATGGCGATTGATGTAATGTACTTGGACTTGAGTAGAATTAGGAAGCGTGACGGATGACTTGACACATCCCACGGTTCCACCGGTCAACTTCCTCTTCAGTGTTATTGCTGCATGTAGCATTAGTTACGGCTCAACCGTACGAAATGGTGTAACCTTTTTGCTGGTCACTAATTTCTTTCGCCTTACGAGCATAATTTTGAACAGACAACTAATAAGGATGGAAGTTTATTGTACGGCGCTGGTAATTTGCTTGTTCATGGTAATCCAACTTGTTCGCTGACAAGTGTAATCAGAGAAAGCGACTTCGCAATAATTATTTTTTTTATAAACACAATATATTTCGTGTCTCATTCTGAAATTGATATTTTCAAACAGGTTGCCGTTAATTAATTACTACAGGTTTGATGATATTATGCAACAAATTTCACTTCACTTGAAATGGAAGCTGGGAAACTACGATGGAGCAGGATTGTTACAGAGCAACACTCATTCGAAAGTTATGAAATTGCAGGAAGTCGGTGAGATGGCATAGTATTAAAAATACATGTGTGATATATCAAACCACAAACGAAATTACAAACAACTCGCAGAAAGTGGAAAATAAAATCGTCGTTTCTGTGGAAATCTTTCCAATGGGAACGAGATGATTAAAATTAATTTATAATTCGTGCTGACCTGCCATAAACGAGCCATAATTTAGTTCGCGTGTTTTATCATTTACTTAGGTGCAGAGATTTGGAACTCTCATCGCGTGCCAATCAAGCAGAACTAAAATTACCATTA
>JABXWE010083716.1:0-14142 GCA_014611495.1 Limonius californicus
GCAAGCATCTTGAATTTTATATATCATGTCCTTCCGTGTGATCGAGGGTTGTTGGTAAAAGAGATCCTTCAATCGTCCCCACAAGAAACCATCTGACGGCGTTAGAACGGGGGAACGCGGTGGCCATGCAGTTGGATTTTCCCTACCTTTCATCGAGCAACAACCGAAAAACGCACTGGGCACCCGTCCTATTGCATCCACATGGAGCCTGTCGTTGCCAGTGGAATATCTTCTAATAGCTCTTCAACTAAATGTTCAAGATGGTCGGCGTATATTGTTCCATTTCAAGTTCCTTCGACGCAGTAAGGTTCACATATTCGATCTCTGAAGAGACCAAACCAAACGTTAAAGCTCCAACTGCTTTGGCTGCATACTTGCTCCAACCATCGTGGGTTTTCTTGACTTCAAGTGGATAATTCACTTCGCAGCTACTTTTAAAGGTTAGCTTCGTCAGTCTAAAGAATTAGACGGTGAATGTTAGGGCGTTTACTGAGATACAGTTGCAACAGTTACACGAATTTCGAAATAGTTATCGCTTAGTTGTTGGTGAAGGTTGATACGTACGCTATGGATGAAAACTGGCAGATTTTAGGATTTGCCATACGGTCGTATTACTTATGAAACGATCTCGGAATATTTCTCTAGCACATCGTTCTTCAACCTGAGGGTCGCGACTCTCAGGGGGATCGTGATCAGATCTGCCATGGGTCGCACTGGGCCACAAAAAAGAAAACACTTAGTATACGAAAAAACCCTCCAAGCCAAAACTTATCTAAATCTTGAGATGAAAACTTTGCAGCTGCAACAACATTTCCATCAAACGGATTTAGGACTCATTTTTTCTAAAAATCATTGTTATCACTTGGAAAATATTCCGATAATTGAATTTTCAATTGCGTAAATGCGTATTTATGATCTCCAGCACGCAGTCTACAATAAGATCTTCTAAGTTCATATTTGAATTTATCTTTTTTTAAATTATTTCTTCAACCGTAAGAAATAATTTTCCAATAAAAAAGAATTCTTTTTAAAATTGCTATCCAACGATACCAAACATTTCCAAGGATTTCCAGGGATCATATCCAGCCGTGGTGATCGACTACAACTTGTTTTAGTATGCGTTAATGCATTCAATACAGTTATTTCGAACCAAAACAAAAACTGCACAACAAAGAAAATATGCAGCATATAATATTTTAAACATAATTAGCTGAACTCGTGGGCGGTGTCTCATGTAATGTTTATTAACATTTAAAAATATTATAAATAACTGTTCGCAAATACGCTAGGACATAGGCGTTGGCAGGTGGTGCCAGGGCTAATGTTGCACCTGGAAGAAAGGCTAACGGTCGTATTACACCCGAAAAGAGTAGATCGCAGACCGGATTTAGATTATTGATGTTTTCATGTTAATAACACTTTTTTTAACGCGGAAGCCTCAGACTGCGTATTAGTTCAAAAATACTACTTTTTACAGCAAATACGTTATTTATCTTATTTTAGATAGTTCTCCAGAATACTCTCGTGGAGCTAATCAGCATTTGATCTGCTAACTCCCATTTGATTTCATTGGTACCGATATAAAGAATTATTTTACTGAAATTTTCATGCTATTTTGCGTGTTTCGGTTAAGAACGTTTATGTAAGCCATCTTATTTCTTTATTGATGCTCAATTACTAACACCCGATTATTGCAGTAAAAACAGAATTGGATTATTGAGATTTGAAGAATGTTACAGTTGGTGACCATTGTGAATGCTCCGGCAAGCACGTGTATACAAAATTGCTTGAAGGAGTTTACTACCGCTAAAATTTCTAATTTATGATATCGTTTCTTTTTCGCAATGGTTTGGCAACTAAATTATTATATCCGCGTCCGTCTATCTTCCACCTGCTTTTATAAGAGAAGATCAGTCACTCATATATGAAGGGTACACGGGAAAAACGATCTAAGTCACATTTATATACTTTTGAGTAATTTCAATTTTAAAATTTAATACCCTGCACATAGTAATAGAATGAATTGTAAATAAGTTTCACTTCTATTTTTTTTTCCATAATATATTGGCATAAATCTTTTACATCTTCACAACTAAAAACTTAACATTTCACATGAATAAAAACATAATTAACATATTCTAGTAAAAAATTTTATGAAAAACCGATCCATGTCCATGTTTACACCACCTAAAGAAATAAAGTGATTTATAGTTTGTTACTGAATGTTACCAAAGTACTTACGTCAAATTCGTCATCACTTCGATTTGCATCATTCTGAGGTAAGTTATCATAGTAGCTCTGGTGCTCTTCTGAGACAAACGCCTTCAATTCTTGGAGTTGCTGGTATTTCAGCTTAGGAATTGGCAGTAAGGCATGATCAAGTCAGGTTCAGCATTTCGAGGAAATTGTAAATTACGAGAAGTTATAATGACAAACTCTACAGCTACTGCGTTATATGCTGCTTCTCTGATTGCTACTGTACGAGGATGGTCCTTAGAACACTGCAATATTTTAATTGGCCTGGTTGGAAATGGACACGATTTTCTATAAAAGCGTGACAAAAACTTCGTCCAAGAATGAAACATTTCTTGCGTACATTCATACACATCAAATGGCTGGGGTTTGCACCTTGCTGCTTTAAAAACTGCGACCCAATGAGAGGGAACTTCTGCATTGGACTTTTGGTTAATTAAGCCGAAATCTTTGTCACTCTCCATGTAGGAGTGTCATCTCATGGGGAATATGACATCGATAGAGTCAAACCTTTGCTTTCCGTGGATTAAATAGTGCAAAAATCTTACAAGAGTGAAATTCTTGTTTTGTCCGGCACACGAATCGCAGAAAATGCGCAAATGCCTTACGTTTTGAGGAAGAACTTCAGTGCAAAAATGGTACAACAAGGACATTACATCGTCAGCTCCTTTTTTGACGATGGTCTGTGGGTACGTGTAAAAAACTGATTGATTTGTGGACAGCACATGGATGTTAAAGCTAACAAAAGTCAGTTGCCGTTTATAGTACACATCATTAGTTGTGATATTTGGAGTTTGCAAGTTCTTGGAATAATCCATTGTAATGGCTTCATAGTCACTATTTATTCTGCTCTTCTTTTTTTCAAGGCGTTTTCTTTTGTAGAAAGCTGCTGCTCTTAACTTATGCAGTTTGTCATCGGTTTCCACTTTCTTCAACTGCTCTTTTAATCTCTCTTCTTCTTCAGTGCCTGCTTGAACCACACTCAGTTTTGATTCCAATGATGCTACTTGTATTTTTGATGCATCGCAACTACTGCAGGTGTCCGATCGTGGGTAACCAAATCTAATATTAAAATCTTTCAGAAAAATGTTTCTGTATGTTTCATAAGATACCGGTTTCGTCAGACGATTTTCTTCGGCATACATTCGATACATTTTTTTAACATTTAAAGTTTCGGGCAAATAGATTCTCCTCGAATCTTTAAACTATAATGAGATTTCCGACCTTTAAAACTCTTTATATGATTGTGTATACTCTCCAATCTTTCCTGAGAAAGTTTGTGAGGCCGATTTTGATGCGTTCCTCTCTTGTCATGACATGAACCTCCATGGCGTTGTAAATAGCCTTTTAGTGTTATAAGTCGTCTATTAGTAATTCCATGCAGGCTAATGAAAGCTAACTGACATACTTGAATTTCCTTAAATTGTTTAGATGCTTCATCTACAACCCTCACCTTGTAGATAAAAGAATTATCTCTCAAACGTGCCTCCATTTCTTTCTTCCTTGGGCGCCTCCTTGTTATGTTCTGGATACCGATGAGACCACATAAATGATTATTTTGTTCATTTCTGTCGTGCATTGCATTAAATGCCTTAATTATCTTTTTTTGTTGAATGTCGGTAATGTTGTCAAAACATTTAAATCTTTTGCAGCCACACGGTTTTCCGGTTTCGTTTGTGATTGCCTTTGCAGCATCTTTTACACGACCATACGACTTTCGTTTACGTGTTAAATTAATTTGTGGTTCATTGTCACTGTTATCGCTTCCTGCAGACTCAATACTGTCACCCATTCTAACTGTATTTTTCTATCACCAAATTAATGTAACGCAACACAAAAAATATACACCAAGTTAATGTTATTAATTTATGTTTGTAACGATTTTACAGGTAGTCACAACAACTCAAGCATCAAAAAATAACACTGGCTGCATGTCATATCCGGTTTGTATAAAACAGTGTGATTGGCTGCAGTGGACTTTGATCGTTTTCGCATACAACCCGTGGACTTAGATCCCTTTTTCATAAACCCAGCATTTTTTATGCTGGATTTAACGTGACTTTGATCGGTTTTTCACACATCGCAATACTACCATTGGAAAGAGCAGGTTTGAAACTATAAGTAGACATGTAAAACTCATTTTACCCTTTTAAGTGACTTAGATCGTTTTTCCCGTGTACCCTTCATATGTGAGCATTGGTGTGAAGTTCAGTTGGTACTTCTTGGTATACCATATTGCTAGTGATAATCCTTTAATCAAACGAAATTACGACACTGAATAGCTTTAACACACAAACAGCCGCAAATTCTGGAGAAGTTTTCTTCTTTTTAAGGTTTTTCAAAACCGCAATCTATCTCATTTACTACCACTAGAATAGGTCAAGTCATTGAGCACTTGGTAACTGCGTCCTTGTAACTAGGAGAGGAGTAATGTAGACGGCGGAAGTTGGATCTGCCGGTTTACAGTTTCCTAGTTTTGCTTGAGGGCTTCACGGCAATAGTTCAAATGTTGCTAGATGAAGTCGCTCTACTACCAGAAGATTTTTCTAAAGCCCTGAATGGTCAGTACTGAGTTTTGATCCCCATTTACCATTGGGATTAAATTAAAGACGCTCCTCACGTTATGGTTGTACTAGAGAGTAACAAGCTCTAGACACGCATACACATCATACATTAGCAAGCGTACACACGGTTACGCACCAACACAGTAACGCGGACCATATTATGCAAAAGCACATACCAGGTTAGCCTTGTCCCACATCCCATATCACCTCGACAACGCGTAAACGGTATTACGGAAGTAATAATAATAATGGCAGTCTTGTTTTTCGTTGCTATTTAAAAAATAAAAGTTAGACAGCTTTTATTTATCAATAATGTAAGTTGCTTTGGCAAATTATCCTCATGGTTTCAAAACAATCGGCAAAGGCGACTGAGCAATTCGGGGGTTATATTTTTCTTAATATCTTCTACCTACGTCCTGAGATTGTTTCTGTTTAAAAACAGTTTTCATTTTAGGGAAGAGAAAAATGTGTGCTGATACCAAATCAGGTGAATAGGGTGGGCGATTGAACGCAATAACGCAGTGTATTATTAATGTACAATCAGTGCAGAATGGGCAAGTGCATTGGCTTGTAATTACCATTTTCTCGAAATTACAGTTGCACCCAAGAAATGCGCTGCAGTAAACTCTTTATCATTTCAACGTAAACTGTACTGTTTCCTGTTTGTCCTTCGGACACACATTCTTTATGAATTACTACCCAAAAATGCCATTTAACTAGGTTTTGATTCTTAATTTGATTTTAGAAACGAAACTTTTTGGGTTTGGTGATGATTTGCCAATCCACTGAATGTTCTGGCATTTAGTCTCAGAATCGTACTGAAATATCTAGGATTCATCACCAGGAAGAATGCAGTTAAGACTAAGTTCTAAACAAAGCTTGCGCATGATATAATTCTTCTCTGTTTTTTCCAATCGGACTGTGAGACACGAACCATGTATATATCTTCCTCTTTCCGAAATGTTTTCTTTATCTGTCTGGAGTGTCATTTGGTGATTTTTTGTAACAATTTCACGAACTTTTGCGACTGAATTTTTATTTCAAGAGATCGTTGGGCTCCTGGTTGTCTACAATATGTCTTCATTTGCCGAGTTTAAATTCTCATATGCAAATGTTTGATGATTAATATGGTTGAGTTGGATTAAGATTAAGAGAAGATCGCTACGTCTCGTAAGAGAATAAAGCACTCTAAGAAGTTGGATTAAGACGAGTTATGCCGCAGAATGTAAGGGTTTAAGTCAATATGATACAACGTCGTGAAGAGTTTATCTTTACTGGTTTAGCTTCCAGTGCATCGTGCAAGGTCGCTTTTCGGTACATGAGATGTGAGAAACATTTCCTGTTTAATGATTACAACCAATAGAGGTCTCCAAGGCCTGTAACTGCTTGTTTAAGTTTCCTTGTCAGCTTACTATTGACGCCGCGACGCTTTACAAGTGTTGTGTCCAACTAAATTAGGCATGTGCATGTGTTTAATATTTGTAGTGATTAATGGTGACCAGCAGATGTGCCATTTTGTATCCTACCGGCCGCTTCAAAGTGCTGGTGCCCCGTATACTATTTATGGTCGCCTAGGCTTTCTGTGTTTAAGTGTCCATGTGGTCAGTAGTCCCTAGCGACATGTAAATCACGGTAGTTTTGGATTTTGAAAGGGCACTTGTTCTCTGACCGTTGCTTGTGAGACATCGTTTTTATTTTGTCAAATAAAGTTATTGCAAAGATATGTAGCGCTTTACTTATACGAGGTGTGTTGAATTGAAACTCATCTTTGATTTATAAAACATGTATTCAACAATTTAATTACAAATAATTACCGTCACAATTAAGGCACCTATACCATTGTTTTATTAACCGACGTATACCCTACTCATAGAATTCCTGTGGCTGCTGATTGAAGAAGTCTTCCACAGCTATCTGTACTTCTGCATCAGACTCAAAATGCCGACCTTTTAACGCCTTTTTCAGCGGTCCAAAAATATGGAAATCGTAAGGCGATAGATCCGGGCTATAGGGTGAACGCTCTAAAACCCTCAATTTCTTTCGTTGAAGATTAGCTTTTACCACATTAGCAACATGAGGCCTTGCATTGTTGTGCAGCAGAATGACCCCATGCGTAAGTTTTCCTGGACGTTTCCGTCTTATTGTTTTATGAAGCTTGTTCAAAGTTTCATCGTACAGATTTGCATTGACATTTACTCCAGGTTCCTTAAACTCTACCAACAAAAAAAATGTTAACATCAGCTTGCCTGCAGAAGGTTGTGCTTTAAACTTCTGCGGTGGTGGTGAACTTGAATGTGTCTACTGCATCGACGATAACTTACTGGATGGCTCGTAGTAATGACACCAAGTTTCGTCACCACCAACTATTAACAGAAGAAAGTTATCACCAGTTTACCTACAGTCTGTGAGGTGTTGCAGAGATAAACCCATTCGCAAGCATTTTTGTTCATTAGACAAGAGACGTGGGATCCATTGCGTACAAACTTCGCTGTAACCCAGATTACCAACAATACTATGGACATATTCTGCACTCGCACCAACAATTTCTGAAATTTCTCTAATTGAAATTCGACGATTTGCTCTAATAAGGCCTTCCACACATGCTATATTGTTTTCTGTTAATACAGTACACCGCGCACCTGGTCGCGGCTTATCTGTAGTCCTCTCTTTTCCATTCTTAAATTTTCGGCACCATTCCTTCACAGTTGGGTGCACAATACATGCATTTCCATGCCCTGCTTGCATTCGCATATGAATCTGCAATGGCTGCACACTCTCAGCGCATAAAAATTGTAGGACCGCACGCTGATCAAACTTGCACGGATTTTCAAGAACAAACGCCATTCCAAAATCAAGTTTTAAAAGTCAGAATCAAATTCAAAAGTCAGAAACGCATTAATGTGTTGCTTACGAACACTACTAACATTAACAAACGTCATTTGAATTATTGCATTTGTTTTCAAGACTTAGGAGATCATAGATGGGTTTCAGTTGAGCAAGCCTGGAACTATAAACACCAGGATACCGAAAGTGGCGTTCATAACAAAACTACAACCCCAAGTACCGACAGGAAAAATCGGTACACAAGAACTTGTTTCTTGAAATCAAAACAATGTCAAAACTCTGTATCCAATTTTAGTTGTTTAGCATAGCCAGCAACGACCAATCTACTACTTCTTTAAGAAAAATACGTGATAAATTACCTATATGTTGCATACGACAGAGAACGAGATATCGTGGATTGTCTAGGTGAAAAGTGTAGTGTAGTAAATTTAACACCCTTTTCCAACAGCCTATATACAATCAGATACATATTTTAAACCAGTGGTAGAGTTTCTAGATTATCTAAATATGCATTTCCGTCTTGAGCTTCATAACTCATTGTGTCATTTTTATCTAATTATATTATAAATTGCTATGAAAATACGTTATTTGTGGCTTAGCAAAGTCATTTTTATTTTAACATTCTTCTATTAAAATTCTGTACATAATTACCAAATCAAAATGTATAATAATTTTGCAATTGTATCTAGAGTTCTTGTTTTTGTAACAATGCGAGTTTTCTAGTTCTATAATAGTATATTTAACCAAATGGGAATGAGTACTATGCATGACCTTTATGATGTTATCTGGAAACATATTAAAAATACATTACTTGTGTGTTGTTCCCTGGCTTTAGTATTGTAGTGCATTTGATTTGTTCTTTTATATATCGTTGAATAAAATCACAGTCAAGTCCCACAAAATAGATTTAATGTTGTTAAAGGTATAAAATGGTGTTAACGTTTTCGAACCCATTTGGGTTCATCTTCAGACTCGTTCCCTTTCTGACTGTGTATTCCATTTTAATGTGATTCCAAATGTTTGGGTTTTTCAATTTTAAATTCGAAATAATACTTATTAATATGATTTGATTTATGTTACAATAATATTTAATTTCGGCGTTGCCGTGAGATGTTTAGTTCCTTAATTATGAAGTGTCACATTTAGTTTATTCATGGATGCTTTTACTTAAATAATTTTTCCTACAATCCTTTAATATTTTGTAATTTTGATATTTTCTCTTACTAGTCTGAAGATGAACCCAAGTGGGTTCGAAAACATTAACACCATTTTATACCTTTAACAACTTTAAATCTATTTTGTGGGATTTGACTGTGGTTTTATGCAACGACATATCTTATCCCATTATGAGGCTTATGGACATCAACGAGTTTGTTCTTTTATTATACCCTGTATATTCATATAAGCTTATATTCATCACTTCGTTGTGATGCACTGAAAAGACATTTATGTAATTTGTAAATAGTTTACCTGCCTATCTTATACATATATTTACCATCCGATTAAATTTTATTGTATGACAGTGGTACATGTGTTGGACCGAAACACTTACATACTTCAATAGACTAAAAGTTTGAAACAAAATTGTTTAGATTCCAAATAAAAACAAATGGCTGAAGGAACGTATATTTTACACAATCATATATTTAAATATTACATTAGATCACACTGGCATCTATGATATTCCCAACAGGCGTCAGATTTAATTATTGCTAAAAATGATATATTTTACATACATAGCATGAATGATTTTATCGTTTGTGTAGGAATACAAATAAAGAAGTAACATTCTCAGCAATGTCTATATTATTAAGAAATACAATACTATTAATATTAAACATAATTGCTTATCACGTTGGTGCTTAGTGCAAAATTAGAACATAAAAGAGAAACAGTCAAATACCCAAATTATCAATTTACTTTTGTCTTCAAAAACGCGCAGACACAGCATGATGGTATGACGAAAGTATCGAGGACGGGTTTACCTTCTGCGTCGTTGTCTACTGCTAACAACCGCACTGAAGAATACTTTTGATGACATCTTGCTTCAACACCCACAGGAAAAGCAGCTTCCCTGTCACACTTATCGGTTGTTCTGAAAATGTGAAATTTTAATGTCACAGCAGAAAAGACACGTAAGATGAAAATAAAAAAGTAAGGCGTAATGTCAGAATGGTTGGCTGGATTTACATAGAATTTACTAGTTATTGTTGTTATTAAATATTATTATGCTGCTTTGCGTGTCAACGCGCAGTCATTATTAGCTTTGTTGTATACGTAATTGTTTCGAACCTTCAAAAACGACAATGCTGTTTAAATTATATTTTAACTTTCGTTTGCGCATATTGGAGTGATGTTTAATTATTTGCTTTGGGTATATCTTCATAGTCAAGCTGTAATGATATTTCCTGCTTCATCTATTATGTGACTTTTACTTGTTTTACTATAAGAAACATTGAATACCCGCGAAAACTGTTACAATCCAGTCAGCTATGGGTTATTTTACTATTTGGCGTTGATAATATTGTGAGTGATGCAGTGCAGTATCTTTTCTGATTTGGTTGTCATAAAGAAATCGCGGAATAAAATCTAGCAACAGCACACGAATACACGTGGTTCATAGACACTACAGATATATCTAATAAAATTACCACAACCATAATTTAGTTACAAATTAAATAGAATAGAATAAACGGCTACGTGGCTATTTAATAATACATTTTTAATATTTGTAGAATGAGAAAGTAATAACGTTTTTTAGATTTGGGAGCATAGGAGCGGGAGCAAGCTTACGATTTGTTACTTTATTGATTAAAAAGTATTAAGATGTGCAAATAAATTACTAACTATTCAGAAAAGAGATTGAAAGCTGCTGTAAAATCTACTAGTTGGGTATTACGACACCCTTAACTTACGTCAACATTTGTAAATATTTCTCAGTTCTCTAGCTTATTGATCGTCAATTAAATAACGCATTCGATAGTTTATATTACTGTAACATTGGAATAATATAATAAATATGTACTGCATTAAAATAAATTACAAATACAGTGTAAAATTATGGACCCATTTAGATTACAAAGCAAAACTGTCGAAGTCGAAGGATACCGCTAAACCTGAGAAGATAAGTTTGTAATCAGTGTATGCTACCAGTCGTATTATATCAAGCGCAGACGTGGACCTTGACGAAGAATATAGTCCGTAGATTAGCAAAAACGTAAAGGGCCATGAAACCGCAGATGCTGGATATTAATTACATTAACAAAGTTTGAGCTGAAAATATTCGTTGAAAAACCAAAACATAGCGTTATTAAAATGGAGATGGGCGGGACACTATCCGACAACCGGCCGGCTGAACAAATAAATACAAAATTGAAAGCCCTGCATTGGGAAAAATGCAGAGGACACCTGCAAAGAAAATGGATAGAGAATTGAAAAAGAGTCGTTGGAATTGGAGGCGGACGAAGTACAGAAAATCCTGAAAAATGAAAACGTCTAAGAACCAATATTCAATAGTGGACGAAACGGGACTGATAATGAATAAAATGAAGAAGTAAATAATATACATAGAAACTTGGATATTCTAAGTCCTTCATAGAGTTAATGCTGTTTGTAATTGTTATTTTCAACAATAATTTGCATCGTTATTTGCTCTACCAAAATAGAACACATTCCATGGAAAACATCTGTTTCGTGTGTATTACTGAGTCATTTGAGTTAAAGTTAAAATAAAACACTTCAGAAATAAGAGTAAGTGTGAAAGAGGAGTTTAATTTCCACAGAACATGTTACTTGCTATAGGGCTTCAAGAAACTGTATGATAGTTAAAATCATTTAATAATAATTATCACTATCAGAAAGTAACCACAAACACATATAATTACTGCATTTAGAAGAAGAATAGATTATTACTTATTATAATATCATATAGTCAAAGGTATGTGGATGATTTTTGAGGAGGCGTCATAAATATTTCTTGCCCTTGGATGCGAATAGCACTTAATACTTAACTTTGACTAAAAATAGTATTTGGGGAGCTAATCAGTAAATCAAATAATTTTTATAATTTTAAATTATTCAGAATTGAGATACACATGATTTTATTCTTACGGCAACCATTAAACAAGCATTTGGTACTCTTCTAAATTTAGGGAATTTGTAACGTCTAAACTTTTTTTGCGTTTTTTTGGAAGAAATGAACTCGATAATAAACGAAAATCTCAAATATGGATTGAGTGATACTTTTTCGTCTATGGACATGAAAACAATTTTAAAAAAAATTTCTACAGAATTGCAGCAACGTCGATTTATGAAACAAAACCATTAATTTTCCTACAAAATAACTGAGAATATAGATTTCCATTTGCTCAAAATATAGCCACTTGTGCTACTAGTGGGATAATCTCTGTATATCTATATTCATTTGAATTGGCCGTATAATGAAATATTCGGGGTTTCTGTTCGTCCACTTTTGACAGATGGCTTGTGAACTGAATAGCCATGCAATTATAAGTTTGGAACTGCAGCAATAGGAATATATTCAAATAAGGTCAGCACCTAGTAAACAACGATCAAGAATACCAAGGTACGTATGAGATAACACTTGATATAATAAAACTATATCAGTCGAGAGCAACCCAACAATATACAAGACCATAGTAAGACCTATCTTAACACATGTAGTGGAAACTAGCGCAAAATCAAGCAAGAGTAAACAGAACAGCCGAAAAGAGTATTCTACGATCAATTGTCGGTAGATCACGTATAGTTTGATTACCGAACCAGAACGTCAGAGACGAATGTAAAATACAATATCTTGTGTTTATTGAAAAGTGAGAAAAACGAGGAATGCACATGTCGACAGAGTAGTTTCTAATCGATTAATTAAAATAGCAAGAAATCAAAATCATAACGAACATCTACAACATGGGAGACCAACCAAAGGGTAGAAGGAGAATTGAATATCCTCCAGGACTGAAATCGTTTACTAACAGACAGAAGCCTAACAATAACAAGGAAAAGATACATTTTTAGAAATATTTATATATTGTGTGTAGTTAAGTATTTATTAGTATTGTAAGTATCTCTCTGTAAAGCTACAACATAAAAATTAATATTATCGTGTTCTGTATGTACTGTGTATAACTACTATTCTATGGTTTACAGAAACATATAATGGTGAAATTTGTTCAGTAGGGAAATGGCAAAAGATTTTTGAAAGATTGTTGCTTAAAATTATTAATAGAATGGCTTTAAAAATAAGTTGCTTAAGAAAAGTTTACACTGTGTAAAGAGCTCGCTGAAGTTCTGTGCAAATGGAAGCAAAATAAGATGATGTTCTGAGTTTAATTTCCTAAGAACGATCAAATGGGCGTAAAACAACGATTAGAAGTAAGATTTGATCTAATTAGAGTATTGTCGTCGGCTAAGGAGAGTGCATGATCGAGGAATGCAGTCACGGCATCCTTCCGAGAATATTCGGCTGCTTGATACGGGAATCCCTACGTTATTATTCAGCATTGGCTTCTGAAGCTGGATATTTAAGCTAGGGAATAAGTTAGGCTGTAGTAAATGTTTTCAGAACAAATAGTAGATTGCTTATTTATTACGTCACGCACTCTCGTTAGCCGACGACAATACACATTGCTTGGTTACTTAGTAAATGTATGACTGCTGACAAGGAGTGGTTGAAATATTAAACAGTGATGTATTAAAGTAACTTTATCTACTTTGATTTAATAATAGGTCCATTATGATACCGAAAACAGTTTAATAATGGAGGCTATTATTAAACTGTTTTTGGTAATAAAATCCTCTATTATTAAACTGTTTTTGGTAACTTTTTGGTTTTAAGATTGGTGACATTTGCTTTCACTTTGGTCATAAAACGACAAATGTCAGATGTCGAATATACATAACCACAAACTCTATCAGAAATTTTGAATTTCTACATAACAAGTATCTCAAAGTAGATAAAATAGTATATTATACTCGTTTCATAACGGGCATTGTAGCACTTGTTCCATTGGAGCACTCCTCGCTACGCTCGTCGTGCCCCAAACCCACGCGTGCTACAATAAGCCCGTTATGAAACTCGTATAATAATATACTATTGTTTTGTCATTGTAGTTCACCTAGCTAGAATCTTTAACAAATCGCAAAATTATGAACTTTCTATATTTGACTAATGTTTGTAAAAATCTTTAATGCTTTATTTTTTACTAATTACGCAGAGGTAAATGTATATATTTCCTAGTTAATGCATAAATTTGAGTTTTTTGCCATGTAGAAATTTAGCTAGGTAGAGCTTTAGATATCCCCTGAAATTATTAAGCTACCATTCTGTAATTGCCCTAAGCCAATAAAAACATTTAACAGTTTATATTTAACGTATACTACTGTGGTTAATGAATATTTTCCTTAGTTAAAGCATTAATTTTGAGTTATGTGCCATGTTATAAGTCTAGCTAGGTAGAGCTTT
>JABXWE010083727.1:0-15931 GCA_014611495.1 Limonius californicus
TTTTGCACACAATTAAATTCCATCATTGAAAAAACGTCACGTTCGTCTTTGAATTCACACGCCCGATTGCGCGAAAACACAAAACACTGCGCTCGAAATTCAAACGTTGACTTTAAATGGGGAACAATCTGCTCGGTGCCCAATTCGCCTGGTATATCGCGTATAGCGAAGATAACCGATAGGCAACCGAATCACCTCTAAATAGGGTAGCAAATCAGAGCGGTTCCCCGGAAAATAGTTTTGAGCGTGTTAGCCGCGCCTGTGGTGCGGAAGGAAAATTTGATACCATCGTTAAAATAATGAAATTAAAATAATGCACTGAATTACATGCGAATTTCTTTCTGTGTTTATCTTGGTGGTTGGGTGGGCACGTGCCCTTGTGCCCTTTAGTACAAGCCGCCACTGTATTTCAGCATGAATAGCGTTACGCCAGAACAACACTTGCAAATTGTGCAAATTTATTTCGAAAATTGCGGTTCAGTTTGTGAGACTTACCGTGCGCTACGTTCATTTTACGGTCAACACAATCGTCCATCCGAGCAATTAATTCGAATAACCATGGATTGTTTTCCCACCACGGATACTCTAATTGATAATACGCATCCGCAGAGACGTCGTACAGTGCGCACCGAAGAAGCTGTTGCTGCTGTAGAGTGTAGTATTGAGGACGACTCGAATGACTCGGTTCGTCATCGTGCACAGCAATTACAGCTGTGTCCATCCACTTTATGGAAGATTTTGCGGAAAGATCTTGATTTACGAACTTACAAAATCCAGCTCGTGCAAGAATTGAAGCAAGCTTGACCATCTTGTGCGTCGTGCGTTTGCTGAATGGACCGAAAACGAGATTGCTCTTGATCCTCATTTTCACCACAAAATATTGTTCGGCGATGAAGTTCATTTTTTATTGAATGGCTACATCAACAAGCATAATTGCCGCATTTAGAGTGAAGAAAATCCACAAGCCATTATTGAGACGCCGTTACATCTACAAAAAGTCACTGTTTGGTGTGCTTTATGGGCTGGTGCAATCATTGGTCCATATTTTTTCAAAAATGATGCCGGCCAGAACGTAGCAGTCAATGGAGACCGCTATAGATCTATGATTACGGACTTTTTCGTTCCCCAATTGAATGGTATTGATATGGAAGAGTGGTTTCAACAAGACGGCGCAACATGCTACACAGCGCACGCCTCAATCTATTCATTGAGGGAAATATTCGATGAGCGCATAATTTCACGTAACGGACCTGTGAATTGGCCGCCAAGATCGTGTGATTTAACACCTTTGGATTATTTTCTGTGGGGATATGTGAAATCGCTAGTCTACGCCGATAAACCAGAGACGATGAACGACTTGCAAGCCAACATTCGCGCGTTATTGCCGATATACGGCCCTGGCTGCTCAAAAAAGTGGTTGAAAATTGGATTTCCAGATTGCGGTTTATTCGAGTCAGTCGCGGCGCCCATATGCCGGAAATCATATTTAAACACTAATGGCATAAAATTATTTTTTCAATAAAGCCAATACCACGATTTTTATGTGTTTTATTTCATTTTAAAGTTCTCCTCCTCCTCCTCCTCAGTTATCAATCTTTTGGATTGGTTTGATTCCACACTATCTACTTCCATCGTCTTCTATTTCCTGCCAGCCTTTTCAGTTCGGTGTAGTTACTGCATTGTAGGTCTTTATTATCTGAGATATATATTGCAACCTTGGTCTTCCTCTTGCATTTCGTCCATCGATTGCTCCTTCTGCAATATTTTTAAGTATCCCCTCCCTTCATAGGATATGTCCCATTAACGTGTCTCTTCTCTTTTTAATGTTATCTATAATACTCCCGTTTTTCTGCTCTTTCTCTTATTTCGACGTTCCAGCTCACCTATAACATGCGTCTACAGCACCACATTTCGAAAGCTTCAATTCTTTTCTTTTCATTAGTGGCGATCATCCATGTTTCGCATTCATATAGTGCTATACTCCAAACAAACGTTTTAATTAGCTGTTTTTTCCTCTTTAGTGATATTCTATTTAATGTTAGCAATTTTTTCTTCTTTGAGAAACATTACTTTGGCTTGTTGCAACCTTCGTTTGATTTCTGTTTTGCATCTTCCATCTCTTTGTTACAGTGCTTCCTAGGTAGCAGAACTCTTCTACTTCCTCTATTATATGTCCGTTTAATCGAATTTGTCTGTGTCCTTGCCCGTTCCTGACACATACCAGTACCTTTGTTTTAGTCTGATTTATCTTCATGCCATATTCTCTTATCAGTATATTGTCCATTTCATTGATCGCTGTTTCCAGGTCCTGTGCATTTTCTCCTAATATAGTTATATCGTCTGCATATCTTATCGTTTCTATTTTTTCGCCTTGTATTTTAATCCCTATATTTACTCTGTCTCTGAATTTATTCAGTGTGTCTTATGACATATTAGGCTCATGTATATTCCAAGAGAAGTAGATATTACTCTTAAAGTACCTAACTGATGTTTTTACCCCACAGTCCTGTTTGTATTGAAGATCACATATGTTTGTCTTAAACTAATGTGATTGTAAAAAGCCACTAGAATTCACCAATTTCTAGTAATTTGGCTGCATAAAAAATATAAATCTCAAATATTAAAGTTTGGTTTTATATACATATTTATATTACCCATTACAAAGAGTTTCTTTTTTTAAAAGACTTTTAGAAATTCCTATTTCTTGAGTTAGCTGATACAGTTCAACTATACTAGAGTCTCGGGTACGAAAGTACATGTCGTAAAGATGCGCGTGAAACGAGTTTTGGTTTTGTTTGTGTCGTTAAAGTTCATTATTCAATGCAAATGTCGTGGTTAGTAGCGTCGGTGAATTAAATTGTAACAGTTTTTGTTGCTGGTTGGATAACGTTAGTTTGTGTTGGTGAGTGGTCTTCTTAAGTAATATCTACTTTCAAATATTTATTGAGGCACACAATACTGTATTATAGGTTATCTATTCTGCAATGCCTAGACCGAAGAGAACTGTAGACAAAAGTTATGGCGGCAAAGGCCAAATAATACGTAGCCAGACACGGGAACTGATGGCAAATGTTCTTATGAAGAATGAAACTGAAAATGGTTTAACAGTACCTCTGGCAAATTTTAAACAAAGGATGCTTTCGACTACTGGAATTTCGGACAAACATACCGAAAAATTTCAAAAGAGAAGCCAGAGATTGCCCTGAATGTAGCACCAAAATTTTCTACACCCAAAAAGCACCGAAAGATTTCCACCAAAACCAAATTGGTCGATGAACAAGCTCATGCAATTAGAACACTAGTAAATGAATTTTATATTATTTATAGAAGGCGGCCAACAGTACAAGGTACTATAGTTTTATAAGAATAAGTAATATACGTAACATAATTACGAATACATTTTGTAGCTTTGTGGACTAAAATGAACGAACGAGGGATTGATTTTGATGGGGGGATAACTACTCTATGGGCAGTACTTCAAAAAATGGGGATCAAGTAAGTTGAATTTTATATATTAAGTTTTTGCATTGGGGTCAGTACTTACTTATATTTTTTATATGGATGAAGACCCCAGACAACAGAGTTATACTGATGGAATTGTTTGATATGCGTTTGAAACGTATTAAATATTTCAGGCTCTAAAAAAGTATAGAGAAGAGAATCGGCCTATCATTTATACAGATGAGACATATATTCACAGCTCTCATAGCAGCAGCAATGGTTGGGTAGATACTACTAATCCAAGCAAAGGTCTAAAGAACCCCATTGGTAAGGGGAAGAGATTAATCATAGTTCACGCTGGTGGAGCAATGGGCTTTATTCCAAACGCTTTACTAATGTTCCCATCAGGTAATGTAAATTATTTAATAACACATTAATAATTTATTTAGGTCTATTACGGGTAATAAATCTGGGGATTATCATGATGATATGAACCAAACCAATCACGAGAAATGGGTTCAAGAGCATGTCATACCTAATTTGCCATCAAAATCTGTGTTAGTGGTAGACAATGCTCCCTACCACAACATCAAGGTGGAAAAAGAACCTACGTCAGCGACTCGAAAAGGTGACATGATACCATGGTTAGTCAAGAAGGGTCTGCGATTTAATCCTGCAGCTACTAAGCCGGAATTGTACGATATAATAAAAAATAATAAAAATTGCAAGCCAGATTATAGACTGGATAAAATATTGGAGGCACATGTGTTATAATTGCCACCTTATAGCCCAGAATTAAATCCAATAGAGAAAATCTGGGCTGATGTGAAAGGTCATGTTGCGTCTCATAATGTCACTTTTAAGATGTCAGCCGTACAAACCCTTGCAGCAGACAAATTTGCCTCAATAACAGATAAAGATTGGGCAACAATTATATCTTCTGTCATCAAAATAGAGGATAATTGTATGGAGACGGAGGGCCATATTGACGCTGCCGTAGAAGAACTAGTTTCTATTGTCAACACACAGTCTTCCTCCGAAGCTTTCACCTCTAGCAGCAGTGATACTGATAGTGTCGAAAGTGGCGTAGAATATTTAATGTAATATAATATATATATATATGTATACAGGGTGTCCCAGTAAGCGTATCGAGCAGCGATATCATGGAAACTATAATGCCTACAGCTTCGGGAAAAAATTTCATGACTAAAGTGATGAAAAGAAATTGCTGAAAAATATTTTCAGGTTTCATATTTTACCGCGAGGGGGCGCAATGACTGGGGTGAACTATAAAACTCAAGATTTCGACTGAAATATCCAGAACAAGGTATAACTTTGAGAGCACCATTGGAAAGATGAGTTGATGCTGCATCATTTTGATTCTAGACTTTTTGTTGTATCACCCTTAATAAGGGGAGGAGGACCTGATGAATTATGTAACATTTAAATCGTCATATCTTCATCCACCTTTATCCGAATTTGTTTAGCTTTGGCTTGTTCGAAAGGGAATTTCATGCTGATTCAGAATTCCGATTTAGTTGCAACAATTTATTTTCAAAAAAAAAGTTAGAGGGCGCTGTTTGCAATGATTACAGTTTTTTCTAATTTTCTCCAAAATTTTAAATATAATGGTATTTTTTTAACAGCAGATATAAAAGGCCCAAACAAAACGCAAATTCTAGCACAAACCGCATATCAATATCTTTATTCGTTCTTGATTTATTGCCAAATAAGTGTATTAATAGGTATTCCATTAGACATAAAACAAATGAATGATAAATTTGTTTGTTTATCTGTTTGATTTGACAAGTGGCAGATCTATTGTTGGTTAGATAACATAGTCGTTGAGTTTTGTTTTTGAATTCATGTTTATTCGTGTTTCTCAACTGTATTTTTTCTCTTTTAATTTATGAAAATGCCTTTTTCCAATTCGGAAGCTTACGACATGCTTGCGATTTATTTTCAATGTTTTGAAAATGCATGTATCGCTGCACGCGAATATTCCCCGAGATATCCTGGAAGAACACATTACAGTAGGATGGTATTTACACGTTTGGCCATGCGTCTTCGGGTTACCGGACATGTACAGAGTTGAAGCGAATCCGCATGCAAGTACCAGACAACTATCTATAGAACTAGGAATCTCTAAGACAACAATAAATCGAATCTTAATGGACAACAAATTACACCCATATCATTTGGTTTTGCACCAAGCCCTGATGGACAGTGATTTTGACAGAAGATTGAACCATTGTTATTGGTTAAGAGGTATGTGTAATCAGGATCCTCAATTCTTATCCCGCGTATTATGGACTGATGAAGCTACGTTTTCCAGTACGGGAAAAGTCAATTTACACAATATGCACTACTATTCAGCAAATAATCCTCACTGGATGCGAGAAGTGGATAACCAAAACAAGTGGAGTGTTAACGTGTGGTGTGGCATTTTAGGGGACAAGATTATTGGACCATTCATTATTAATGGACATTTAAACGGCGCAATGTATTTAGATTTTTTAACAAACGAATTGCCAGCTCTTCTGGAAGATGTTTCATTAGAGATAAGAAGAACGATGTGGTTGCAGCAAGACGGATGTCCAGCTCACTTTTCACTTGCAGTCCGCAATTTCTTGGACCTAAGCTTTCCGAATCGTTGGATTGGAAGAGGCAGTATTTTTCCATGGCCAGCTAGATCCCCAGACCTAACTGTTTTAGATTTTTATTTATGGGGAAGAATAAAAGATCTGGTTTACCAAACACGTCCTACCACACCAGAAAATATGGTTGAACGTATACAAAATGCGATAGACAGCATTTCAAGAGCTGAAGTAGGATCTGCCGTATTCAGTACACGGCGCAGAATAACTAGTTGTATTTTAAATGATGGGAAGCATTTTGAACAACTGTGAAATATTTCTAGTTTTTGATGATTTGTTAAAGTTGTTTTTATCGTTAAATAAATTGTGCTATTGATAATTGCAAATCATTTAATAATTAATACAAAATTCAAATGTATGTCAAATCAGACACATAAATAAACAAATTTATCATTCATTTGTTTTATGTCTAATGGAATACCTATTAATACACTTATTTGGCAATAAATCAAGAACGAATAAAGATATTGATATGCGGTTTGCGCTAGAATTTGCGTTTTGTTTGGGCCTTTTATATCTGCTGTTAAAAAAAATACCATTACATTTAAAATTTTGGAGAAAATTAGAAAAAACTGTAATCATTGCAAACAGCGCCCTCTAACTTTTTTTTTGAAAATAAATTGTTGCAACTAAATCGGAATTCTGAATCAGCATGAAATTCCCTTTCGAACAAGCCAAAGCTAAACAAATTCGGATAAAGGTGGATGAAGATATGACGATTTAAATGTTACATAATTCATCAGGTCCTCCTCCCCTTATTAAGGGTGATACAACAAAAAGTCTAGAATCAAAATGATGCAGCATCAACTCATCTTTCCAATGGTGCTCTCAAAGTTATACCTTGTTCTGGATATTTCAGTCGAAATCTTGAGTTTTATAGTTCACCCCCTCGCGCCCCCTCGCGGTAAAATATGAAACCTGAAAATATTTTTCAGCAATTTCTTTTCATCACTTTAGTCATGAAATTTTTTTTCCCGAAGCTGTAGGCATTATAGTTTCCATGATATCGCCGCTCGATACGCTTACTGGGACACCCTGTATATAATATAATAAAATAAAAATCAGTTCATTATGTTTTACGAATTTATAAATTTCGTTTGATTTTGGATGTTGCGCCACTGGCGCTATTTGTCGCGCAACTTCTACAGTGGTGTTAAAAAGTCCTGCATCACCTCACAAAATTCAGGAAAATAATACGCGGTTTGTCGTCGATTTTTCCAACTCCAGCATACTTTCTAATAACTGGAATAACTGAAGATTGATTACATTTTACTATCGCGGCAATTTTGCGGCTGCAGGTACCTTCTTTATGGTGAAAAATAATTTCATACCACTTTTGGTCTGATAATTTCGTTTGTTTCTTCTGGGATGGCATTTTACAGCTCTTGACCAAATTCGAAGAGCCACTGAACGTCTTAAAGTGCTTGCAGTGTTTATATACTCATAATACCATTGGAATTTGTTATCAAAATTAGTTTGAAATGGACATTAAGAACTTATCTTTTAAGATACTCGATTATGGGAATTCGCTAAGAAAGCCTTATCTTAATATTTTCTGTAGAATTTAAAGAAGATAATTAGCGATAACATTAGTGGCATACTAATTACAAGCAAATAGTTGAAGGTAGTTAGCGAAAATATTCGAAAAATGTGTGTTAAAGTTCAAAATCCATTATAGGCTTGGGTGATGTAAGACTTTTTAACACCACTGTAAGCTCCACCCATGTACTTTCGTACCCGCGACGACTCTAATTAAATCTGACCATTTGTAATGTAATTTCAGAATATTATAATTGTTTAAGTTTTGAATGCGGATTAGTATTCTTTATAAAATTTACAGATTGGTATGGATAAGCCTATATAAGAAATAATTTTTTTTTGTTAGCACAAAATTGTTTGTGGGTCTACCATCATTTTGTAAAACTCATAATGTGTTATGTACTTTTCAAATTTGCCGCTACACATGAATTAATTCCGTAATTTGTTTGCCGCTTCGTAGGAATCAATAACGTTATTTTAATTGTAGTCCTATTTTGGGTTACCGTTTCGCTAAATTGTTGTGTCTTTCTAAAATTGAGTTATGGAAGGCCGGTTCCCTTAAACCTTGAAAGTTTCTTTTGTGAGCTGATTTTCTGCCGACCAAATTCTCGGAAGTGTTGATCTCGGCAGTTGCACGTGTTAATTTTTATTCTAGAACTTTTGCGTAACATTTCAAGATATGGTGCAATATTTTTTTTTTTGAGAGTGGAGATTCCCGTTGCGTTTTTAAGGCAGTCAATTTTCGATCTCTGTTGGCTCCGGTTGTCCGAAAACTCCCATCAATCGGGAACCGTAATTACGTTAAGTGCTGCAGGAGCGGCTTTTGGGTTTTTTTTTCGAGGGGTATCCGTTATATGTGTTCCGTCTAGCTGTTTTACCAAGGGGTAATAAACAGACCATCGGCTACTGCCGGATTTAATAGGAAGCACTGGATTTAACCCCTGTAAAGCTAATTCTTGGTGAATTGACCGTTCGCCGTTGGGCGGATTAAATTGCGAAGCCCAGCTCCCGTCGTTCTGCAGCTATTTTTTTATACCATCGAAGAGTCCTGTCTTGCGTTCAACGTTAGCAGCCTGTTGAAATCAACCCTCCCGCAATTGTGCCTGCCTCGCAGCGAAAGTTAAGGTAAAACATACCAGTTTTTGTGTGTGGTGAAACGAAACTTGCGCGCGACTTGCAAAATTTGGCGGAATTAAACTTTGTCTTGTTAAACCAAAAAAAAGCGACCTTCAGTGAAAATCTTTTTTTTATTAGCACAAGTATCTGTAAAAAGGAATTTTGTTTATGCTGTATTTTTCCTGTAAACTCTACGCCACTGACCACGCAGAATTAATAGATTTTAAATACCGTGGGCCATGGGCGGCGAGTTCCCTTTTTTTTGAACGTTTAAATTATGCTGTTGTAATTTTAGACTTATCAAAGCACTTTTGCTTGTCATTTTTGTTGTACCATTGTTACCAATAATTTCCTTATACGTATTTAAACATTTACTGTCTCTTTTATTTTTGTGTATTCTGTATTTGTTTGTGTAAAAATTTTGCAAGCTCCAAATATATATATATAGGAGGAGGCACAATCACGGTAAGTTCCGTTCCCGTAAGCTGTTGGCTTCTCGGCCTTCCACGAGGACCTACAATCAGCTGGATTTGGAAGGTGGCGCCCATTTATTTTGACTCGCCCTGTACACAACTAAAGATTTTTCCCATAAGCGATTTTCACGAACTCCCCCTACTCCTCTGTGCTAAGCTGTAGGCCTTTTTCCATCCACCTGTTTATGGGTCGTCGAAAAGGCTCGATTGGCCCGTAACAAATGGGTACTGTTATTATCAGTATGGACGTGTTTATACTATCTCCTTTGCTCTCATGACAAAATAGCAATAATCTCAACATTTTCATACTTGCAAGGTAAAATAAATAAATCATGAAATTATAATTAAAATACTACATTTTTGTTGTGATCCTTGCATTCATTATTTTGCATAACTTTTGAAGCAGGTTCAATGTGAAAGAAATTTTGGAAGCATAGAAATTGTTATTAATATTTCTTATCTTTATTTTTATACCACCAGTGTATTATTTTTAGGATTAATTTTGGTTCAAGAACTATTTTTTGAGCGACATTTTCTTGTCGGCAACATTAAACTGTTCATTTTTTTGGATAGTTGTAGAAATAAAGCACTAATATCAATGAAATCACAACGAAGAATTCATTCCTCTGATTCCCATTTATTTTTGACCAACCAATTGTCAGCAACTGACTGAGTCAGCAACAAGTGAAGCATGTTGAATATTATTGAAATATTACTTTATGTTTACAAAATTAATCATTGGCTTATCTGGTAAAGTTTGCTTCATCTGTATTAGATATTAATTAATAAAAATTTAGGTACCTAGAATTTGTTTAGAAATTTATCCCATAAATGCACAACTATTTCCAACAGGATGATGTTTTAAAATAAAGGAAACTTTTTAATATAAATATAAAATCTGAATACCTAATGTTCCAAAACAATAAAATTCAAACTTCAACTTACTAAAGTAAATAAAGTAATGCAAACGTGCTTTTAAAAAAATTATATACCTGCTCGCCTCATTGACAACAATATCTCACTAAGTGCAGTCTTGAGATCAAAAGCTCCCTGTGTTGCAGCATGGTAAATCATTGCATATTCCCCAGATACTTGATACACAAACAATGGATAATCCGGATGTGCATCCTTGGTTTGCTTCACAATATCCAAATATGCAAGAGTGGGTTTAACCATCAACATATCTGCACCTTCGTCTACATCTCGAGCCTTTATTGTAAAAAATGAATGATGGAATTATTTAAATATATATTATTTTGCAACATACTGCAGCTCTAGCAGCAAGACCCTTGCTGCCTGGTGGAAGCTGATAGCATTTTCTGTCACCAAAAGCAGGTTTAGATTTGGCTGCATCACGAAATGGGCCATAGAACGCGGAAGCAAATTTTGTACTGTATGCTAATACGGCAACTTTATGAGCCATCTGGTTTCGGATTAATCCTTCTTTGATAGCACCTACTCGGCCGTCCATCATATCAGATGGAGCCACAATGTGTGCTCCTGCAAATTTAAAAAACTAAGGTATTGGAGCGTATCACATGATCTCATCTAAAAACATTATGCACATAATTTGTACAATAGTTTTGATTGATTTGCAAACCAAGGAAATATGTTGTATGTGAAAAATAATATTTTTCAATCTGATCTGATTTACTCTTAGCCGACATACAACAGATATGTTACATTTTGCACTAAGCAAGATGAAATGGTTCACTACAGAATAGTTAACCCTGCAAAAATCTACAGGAAAAGGCAGAAATCAAAACCAACCAATGGTCTCGGAGCTTTGAAGAAAGTTAAGAAGGATCTATGAAGAATCTACCTAAAAATGGTCAAGCAGCAGCAGAAAAGTATGGCATTGATAAACTTAAAAATCGTAGACCAAGGGCATGTTTGGTTGTAATTGTAATAGGTGTGTTAAGAGCAATCATGTTGCAATTATTTATAAGATGTGAGAAGTTACAGATCAGTTTTGTATTGATTCACCAGAAATAAAAAAATGCTAATGTAGAAAACTGAACAGAGAAAATTAAAGTACAATCCATTGAAATATTGTTAGAGATATTTGGATGGTTTAAATTCGTATTTCAGTAGTAAATCTGAAAAACTAAACTAAA
The DNA here is from genome assembly GCA_014611495.1 of Limonius californicus. Taxonomy (NCBI): domain Eukaryota; kingdom Metazoa; phylum Arthropoda; class Insecta; order Coleoptera; family Elateridae; genus Limonius; species Limonius californicus. The sequence goes on from JABXWE010083727.1 coordinate 11,344, forward strand.
AACAATGAAACCTTTACTGAACACTGAATGGTAGGTTTAGAAATGTGTGTTGTATTACACTATTGAAATAGTTTTATGTTATAACAAAAATTATGCACCAATTGAAAAAGTCGTACATTATTGTTTCTACAGCAACTAAATTTTGCAATTACATACATGAATGATAGGAGATAGCAAGCCTCTAGTCAATCTTTTAAATAAAAATATGTAACACTGCATTATTTAAGCTTCACAGGATAGAAATACAATTAACAAAATATCATTATTTACCAGGAAAATACATTTGTATCAGAAATCTGTAGTCCAAATTATATAAAAAAAAGATTAAATTCTTGTAATAATAAGTGAGTAACCACAGTTGTATATTCTATCAATCCTCTACAATAAAATTTAATTTAATTTACAGGATGAAATCGGTTGTGTATTCTTGACAACATAACAAACATTACACATATAATTGTAAAAACAATCATACATATTCCTATACCTTTTTATTTGAATACTGCATATCATTCCTATCTCTATTGCTAAGTAAATATTAATATTATTGATAATTCCAATAGATTTTTATTTGCTTGGCGCCTATTTCAACATACAAGCATGTACGGACTGTAACAATTAATAAATTATTATACCTGCTTGTGCATATGCCACAGCAATTTCCGCTATTCGCTTTATACTGGCAGAATTGTCAATCGTTCCATCAGGGTTGAGAATTCCGCAATGGCCATGTGATGTGTATGGGCACAAACATACATCGCATGCGATTGTAAGGTTAGGAAACCAACTGCGTAGCTTTGGTATTGCCTTAACCACTGGATTTTCTTTACTACTAGCGTGCACACCAACATCGTCCTAAATATGACCTAAATAAAAACGTTTCAAATAAAAATTAGTGGTAGTTACCTTCGGTAAACGATCTATAACACCAAACAATAAAACCGAATCCAACCCCTTGTTAACTAAAACCTCCAAATGTTCCTTCAAGCGATTTACACCATACCGTGCCACTTCTGGCATACTTTGGATAGGCTGGACTTCATTTTCGTCTTCACTGTAAAAAAGTAACAATTTTGATTTTGAACTTGCGTAACATAACCTCACCTACATAAGGAAAATTGGATACATAAAGTTTTTGGGTGAAATTTGGCAGTTTAAACTTTGCCAGTCGCGTAAAGTTGCATTGCTTATCCCACTATGTAAAATATGTGCTTTTTTTGGATGCATGTTTATTTAATTTTGAGATAGCAAGTAATTTAGTTCGCCACCGCAAAATGAAGAACATCAAATCACACTTTGTAGTAACTACAAAACTGTTTCAAAAATTGTTGCTAAAATGCAATATCATGTTGAAGGTCGTTGCAGTAAATACAATGATAACGCTTTGTACAATTTATTAAAAAAATAATTGGCACAATTTTACGAATACGGCACACCACAGTCCACATGACATAGGTACATAAATGTTTTAAAACGACTTTGGATCGTACTACCAGAAATTCTATTTTAAAATTTGGCATGTTTAAGGAATTGCAGGTAAGCTTTTGATAAAATTTTAGCTACATTTTAAAAGCTAATTAATTTATAATATACAGTGGTATAAAAAGTGTTGTATCGTCTAGTCTTTAATTCTTTCTTGAAAACCAACACAAACGTTTCAAAAAATTATTAAAAAATGTCCGTAAAATAATGAATTAATATATCAGATGATAAAGAATGTAAACGGATGAAATAATGTAATAAAATAATTATATAAATATGTGAAAGAGTCAAATACAGGAATTAAAAATTAAGAAGATGAAGTAAAAGATTATTTTAAAGTTTCACATTTTCAAATGAATAATAATAATATAAAGCATACGAGGATCAAACAAAGAAAATGAATATAACACAAAAAGATGAAAACACTAAAAGTGAGGAATAAAAACAAGTAGCTTATAATTTCTGTTGCAGAAAATAGTTGTTGCTGACATTTCAATATTGTAACGACAAGATAAGGATAGAAAACGCTTCTCTAATTGAACATTTTGGTTGTATCTATGGATTTTACAGCTAACACACTTCTAACTTACGTAATGTGAAATTTTGGTTGCTATCAATTCCAACTTTTTGAAAAAAAGGGATAGGTATTAAAAGTTCATAATTTTTTGACGCAAAACAGCTTTTCATCCATTCCGTGATTTTCGCCGCAAAGTTCGCAATCGCCTTTTGCGATTAAATCGGCAGGCGTGAATGGTGGCATCTATTCGGCCTCCACGATTCTCTGTATTCGGCAAACATCGCCTGACCGTACGCATATGAAGTTTATTGATTATAACTTTCATTTAGTGGGCAGAACAGATTCGCCCGCGCTCGAGATTTTCAATTCCAAAATTGCAATTTTGCGACTAGTAAACAATGAACAGTGTTAATAACCTATTAAAGATGGACTTTTCAAGACTTTCGATTGAAGTAAAACTTCAAATTAAAACACTCCGAATTTAAATTTAACACAAAAAATAGAGAGAAAAGTACAGAAGATACACCTATCGATTTTTTGCAGAGACTTATAAAAAACAACTGGTTATGCGAGTGTGATGCGTTAAATTTATTATTTTGTCCTTGTCTTTTATTTTATAAAGACGGAACAGGAATAAAGGATTTGCATCACCTCGGTGAAAAAATGGTCAAACACGAAATATCGAAACATCATGTAAATGCATTCACCAGCTAAAGTCTTGTAGGAAAAGCAAACATTGCAGCACAATTAAGTTTGGCCTATATGTAGGGGAAGTGTCGGTTATGATGAAAGTGAGGATTCACTAAATCGGGATATACTTAGGGAACTGGTGAACTTTGCTGCACAGTTAGATTCTGCATCAAAGGAACATTTGAAAAGTGCTACATTTTTTGCTGGAACATCAAAAACAATACAAAATGAAATTTTAGATTGCATGCTGGCAGCATGTAGAGAAGAAATGTCTGACCAAACAGGGAAATCTGACTTTTTAGCCGTTCAGTGCAGCGAAACAACAGACGTGTCAAATCAGTGCCAAATGGTCTTAATATTTAGGTATGTTTATACAGGTAGAGTATATAAACGTTTTTGGGTATTTTTTCAAATGAAGGATAAAACTGCAGAAGGGCTAAGAAATTCCATCTTGCAAGAAATCGATCCTCTGATATCACAAACTCCACAAAAATTAATATCTCAAACTTATGATGGTGCTAATGTTATGAGCGGTGAAACCGGGGGTGTACAAGCGAAAATTAAAGAGAAATATCCTTGTGCATATTTTGTCTACTGTTGTGCGCATCGAAATTGAACCTTTTCATGCAAAAAACAGCGTCACAGAATTCAAGAGTACATGTATTTTTTCAAAACTAGTCAGCTATTCAAGCTTTTATTTCAAATTCCTTACATCGTTGTGGCATATTACAAGACATTATGAAAAAACGATTACCAAAAGTAGCTACAACACGTTGGAACTACAATATACGTTTAGTTAATATAGTTTATGAAAATCAGGATGCTCGTATTGGGGCGGTTGCAGAAATTGAAAATAAACGGCTAAAAGGGGCTACAACTCATGAAGCCTATGGTTTGAGATGGGCATTAGAGGATCCAAAGTTCATGTTCTGGTTAACATTTATTCACAGCATCTTGCCGCATGTGGATAAACTTTATAATCAGTTAAGAAGTAGAGACAGTGGTCAAATTCATTACCCCAGATAGGCAAAATTCTTAGTTAGGGTGTACAATGGGCCAAATGTGGCCTAAGTGCATAGAGATGCTTGGAAAACCACGTCCTAGATCTCGCTCTTTCAAAGCAAGCAAGCAAGCAACAGCAATTTTCCGACCTCGGTGGTCTAGTGGTTAGCGCATTTGCCTTTAGATCCAAGAGACGCGGGATCGAACCTGACCGAGGTCGGTGAGATTTTTCTAGCGGGGAAAAATTTGAAAGGGCGCCCTCTGTCGGATAAGAAGTAAAGCCGTAGGTCCCGTGCTACTACGATGTGTGACACGTTAAAGATCACTACTGGAGTTGGAATTACTCCCTGATATGCAAAATTCTTAGTTAGGGTATACAATAATCCAATGATGGCTGCAGTGCTTAGAGATGCTTGGAAAACCGCGTCCTAGATATCGCTCTTTCAAATCAACAGTAATTTTATTTGTTAATTGTTTGCTGCCTTACTTCGTTGAAATTCATACTTTATATATTAATAATAATAAAAGGCAATTTCAACAGGTATTTATTTATTTTTGCTTTATACGTATTTCGACATACAATATGTCATTATCAAAAGCATTTAATGAAGTAAACATTTGTAGTTGCTTGGGTAACAGGACACTGGATCTTGGTTTTGGGCTCTTCTATTCCAAAACTTCTAATAGCGGGGAATTTATGAGCTCAATTTGCTCATTCATTAAAGGTGTGTTTGTTAAAGTGTGTTTTCAAATAATATAATAACATTTTTACACTTCTGTGATGATAAACGTAAATTGGATATACTCGAGGCCTTTCAAATTCACAAACACACTTTAACAAACACACCTTTAATGAATGAGCAAATTGAGCTCATAAATTCCCCGCTATTAGAAGTT
>JABXWE010083740.1:0-12223 GCA_014611495.1 Limonius californicus
CTTCTCAAAGTAAGTATTATAAGCAGTAGCACCGTCTAGCACACAATCATCGATAGTGGCTTCATAGAATTGTGTGTTATCAAATTTCGCATAAGGTAGGTAGTAGCTTTTCAAAAAGCAATAACTGTCGTCCACCACAGCGCACGCCATGTTCAAAAACATTCTATCATCACACACCCCGCAACCATTACCTTCTACACAGTCTTTGGAGTGTCCAACATCGCTGAAGGATATATAACCCCTCTTAAGCCACTTTTTCAGAAACTTATTTGACACATAGTATTCTTTGTGATCGTCCGCTACTCCCCACCAATAAGAGATAAAATATTCATAACTCCAATCAGGTCTCACAATGCCCGCTTCCATCAATTGCTTAGGTGTTCGATTTTTTTCCACTGTTCTTAGTAATTCGAAGAAGGCTTTTTTATTCTCCTGGTTTAAGCGGCGGATGTTAAATCGTTTGGCAGGATTACCAGTTAACAGCTGCACATTATACCACTCGGGAACTGTTGAGGTCATGTTTTGTCTGGACCAGTGTCTTCACACTACTAACCGGCCTCATTATACCCCACCACCATTTTCGGTTTCCTCCACCCTATTCAACGATCTGCCAATCCGCTTTTCAGTTTACTTCGCGCACTCATATCGGTAACATGTTGTTCTTATATATCGCAGATGTAGCCATTTATCATGTAGCTAATGATGCTGAAAGCCGTTTTCATAATTTCGATGAACTACCAACTGTAAATCCTGAATTGAGCTACACATTTTCCACGACTTCTCATCCGTTAAATATCGAGTTGAAAGATTTCTTTCGAGCTCACTGTGGGTTTTTTCACTACGATTTTAACACACTCTACACCAAGCATCCATACCAGATAATAACCTTGGAACGCTTTCCTGCACTACATAATTTAACTGTGCGCGTTAAAACATTCGAACGGTTTTACCAATCGCCTGCTGACAATCAAAGTGAGAATAAAGAAGGGGATTGCGCAACTCCGGATTAAGAAAAAGGTATGCTTCAAAGGTACCTTTCCCATTCTACGTACAACTACTGCAGTATCAGCATGTTACCTATAAAATTCATAGCTGCTCTCGCAGCTTTCTTTGATGGAATTCTCTATATAATGCAACCACCAAATTGCACATCCGCATCTATTACCTACGCTAACAGCGCCGTTACTAATACGACTTGGCATAAAATGGATAATGCAATTTTGGCCGACCTTCCTGTTTTTAAAGTATCCGTTCGCAATTTTACAGATGATGGAATATTAACATTCAAGATAAAATTCCACTATCCGACATATGCAGCACCTACGAATTGGCAAACTATTCTGTTGAAGCCTCATAAACCAGATATTCAGCAACAACCAGCTATTGCGGATTGCAGCAACTACTGCTGCATTTCTTCAGTTATACTTGGTGCAACGTTATTACTTATATTAAGTGTATGTGCTACATGTTATTTCATTCATTGGACGATTCATTACAATAATATACGTTAGTGCTAAGTTATAATAATGTTTTCTTTACATGTTAACTTGTAACGCATTCTGTATTATTCATAGCGCAAATAAACGAATTTACAATTATTGTTTCTTCCAGTTCTTGTCTGACCATATTATTTAAAAGATTTCTGAGAGGTGGTGACCTTGGACTCAAGATCCAGTGAGGGGAATCTGATGACCTTGAATCGAAGGTCGAGTGAGGGGAAACAATGGCCTTGACCTTGAAATCAAGGTCAGGAGTGGGGGGTGGTCGCCAAACTGTCCAACTCTATCTACTGCTAAATTACGTAAGAAAAGTATGCTCACAAGTCGTTGATACATTGCAAAAAATTAATGAAATTGGTTTTGAATTGGTTGACCACCCGCACTATTCTTCGGATTTAGCACCGTCAGACTATTATTTGTTAACAAAACTCAAAAAACATCTGAAGGGTAAAAGATTTTCGACAAATGATGAAGCAATATGTGCCGTTGAGGAGTGGTTTGCAGATCAAGACCAAGATTTTTTTTAAATGGTTTAGAGTTACTTTATCGACGTTCTGCTAAATGTATAAGTCTTAAAGGAGATTGAAGAAGGAGATGTTGAATAAGTAAAATTTTGTTTTGAAATATTGTTACGTTTTATATGGTAGGCTAAGTACTTATCAATACCCCCTCGTATAATTAGAAATAAAAGGTACTCATCCCCGGGCTGAGCGGATGACTTGGTCAGCCTAGTCTAAGGGAAATTTGTTAACACAGTCAAACAACGAATGCAGAGTACCCAGATGGACAGAACAGTATGTCGGGAGAGGTAAACTATTTACGAGTTATTTTAGACTCTAAGCTTACCTGGAACACATTGAGAACGTTATCAGAAAAGCGGAAATATTCTGGCGGTAGTTAGACGAGCTTCTTCAAATTCTGGGGTGGCAGACGTAGCAAGGTTCGCCGGCTGTACAACAGGGTGGTTGGACCTGCAGTTACATATGCAGCCCTCTTGTGGTGGCTCAAAGTTAAACAAGAAACTACCAAATTAAATTAGGCAAGATGCAAAGGCTTATCTGTCTAGGCATTATGGGGGCAATGAGAACAACGCCTTCCGTTGCAATAGATTGCCCCCCCCCCTATTTATTGTGTGATTTGTGGGGTGGCTTACTGTGACTTCATAGATTGTATAACTCGGAGTACAACTTATGTAGAGGAATAGAGCATACGAATTTAATTGATAATATAGGAGGCTACATACTTGATATGAGAACGCACCATATAAAGTTAAAATATCTCATAGATACATGAGGCGAAATTCGGCATGGTACAGTGTGGGGAGCACATGGACGGGAATTTCCTCCTGGTTCCTTTAGCTGGTACACGGACGGCTCAAAACCCGAGACGGGTGCTAGGGCACGTATGTATGGGTTAAAACTGAGAGCTTAGCTTTTTTCTTGGCAAGTACGCATCGTTATTCCAAATAGATATATACCGCACGCTTCAGTGTACGCGGGAAAACACCAGAAGGTACTACATAGGAAGGCATATCTACATACTGTCTGACAGCAAGGCGGCTTTGAAAGTATTATCGAGTTGGTCTGGGAATGCTACAAAGAACTCAATGACGTGGGAGAGCAGAATACGGCGAGATTGTTCTGGGTTCCAGGTCACTGTGGGATCAAATGCAATAAGAAAACCGATGCATTCGCAAGGCACGGATCAAAGTTCCCTATTGGGGGTCATAGCCAGTCTTGGGGTGGCAAGAAATACAATCCGTAGTCATATAAGCGAAGCCGGTCTCGGTGGTCTAGTGGTTAGCGCGTTTGCCTTTAGATCCGAGAGATGCGGGATCGAACCTAGCTGAGGTCGGCGAGATTCTTCTAGCGGGAGAAATCTGAAAGCGCGCCTTCTGTCGGATAAGAAGTAAAGCCGTAGGTCCCGTGGTACTGCGATGTGGGACACGTAAAAATCACTACTGGGGTTGGAATTACCCCAGATAGTCAAAATTCTTAGTTAGAGTATATAATAAGCCAATGATGGCTGCAGTGCTTAGAGATGCTTGGAAAACCGCGTCCTAGATCTCGCTTTTTCAAATCAATCAATCAATCAATCATATAAGCGATTTGATTTGCAGCCAACACAAAATCTACTGGACTCAGCAATAGGAAACTAGAAACATCAATGCACGTTCTGTACAACAGCGGCTCTCACATGGAACCGAAGGACTTCCGTGGTCGTCTTGTGAGAGACGTGTGCTCTATGCTATAGGGTTCCAATGTCACAGATAACGAGGGTGAGCCCAACAAGCCTTCTAGGCTGCAGTGCCTCTGGAACCTATGGCAGACGGGCCCGAGGAAAAGAAAAAAAGCTTCTGATATTATATGTGGATCTGTTGCTATAGATGCTTTTGATCATCCAGTTGTACTTTTCTATTTTTCAGCAGCCGATAGTTACTTGTGATTGCTCTATTTTCAGCGAGTAGTTTATCAAATTAATTTTTTTATTTATATTTTCACATATTAGGATGATGACTTAATTATTTTAAAACACCTATGTTTTAAGGTCACAGATTATTTGAGATGTATTTATTAATATTTTGCGAAGAAGAGTTATTCTTTTTAAACTACTTTGCTTTTTTGTTTGCCCGTGTGTATCTATTGTTACCACTGTTGTTCTTCTTGGTCAGCTATTCTACCTAAGCTTTTTTTTTGCTTTCTTTGTTTGAAACCTATTGCATTTGTTGCCGGTGGTTTGATAGCATGGCAGATTTGCTCCTATTATGCATTTTTTTGTTCTGCCGTTCCATTATATGTATATTTTTAGCACTCATTCAAATTGTTCTTTAGTTGACATAATAAAAGTTTCCTATTTTAGTTTAATCTGGTTCCCTTTTTCTCATTATGTGTTTCACTGATTACGTTTACTATCCTCAGACGAGTGTTTTTTCGTACAAAATTAAATGACCAGATTTAGGTGTTGTTGAACGCTATGCTATATTTCTTACATTAACACTAAACAATTTTGCCAAAAGCACCTTTTTAATGTGCTTCGATATATTTTCTATCCAGCAAATGATAAACAATTTTAACGCAATTTGAAAATAGTTATTTACATTAGATTGCGGAAAAGTTGATTTTACAACGCGACAGCTCGTTTGCTCATTAGCTGGAGCGTTGTAAAATCATTTATGCACGAAATTTGTATAAAATTTTTTGGCCGACTATTTAAGAAAAAAACAGTTTTAGAATATTTTTTTAATGTTGGTAACAAACTTTGACATTTTGACCAATTCAAATTTGTTTCATATTGATTTCTTTGAATTTCTTATAGATGGCGCTATACTTTTATATTAAATAATAACAACATTTTACGCTTCTATTTTCTACATTATCGTGTCAAATATGATGTAAAGTAGCGTTTTCTAAATTAGATTTTATTGTCCTATGCTTAATTTATTTTTTAAGCGTCCCTGAAAGGCTAAAATTTACTATTAAAATTAAACAAATTAAAATCGAGCTAACTGTGAGAAAAGTTATTACATTGAAGACAAAAAGCCCTTTATTTCTCACAAAAATATTTTGTACTCTAAATGTACATTTCGACTGCTAAGCAGTCATCATCAGTAGATTAAAAGGTAATCTTGCGAGGAATGCTTTCCTCGAACTAGCGGGCAAGAATCACGTGTGATTCTTGCCCGCTAGTTCGAGGAAAGCATTCCTCGCAAGATTACCTTTTAATCTACTGATGATGACTGCTTAGCAGTCGAAATGTACATTTAGAGTACAAAATATTTTTGTGAGAAATAAAGGGCTTTTTGTCTTCAATGTAAAATTTACTGGTTACTTTACCGCATACTAGCCGTACTTTGCAACATTGTGGGTAAACATTTTGTTTCACATGACGTATACATGATGTCAAAGCTAGCTTTACAATTCAGGAGGGCAAAAACATGTTTTACAGCACTTTTCGATAGAGTGTTAGGCAACGGTTTTTGCTTGGTGTGAGTATTACCTAAATGTGCGCTCAAGAGCTAAATATTTGGTAAAATATACGTAACTTATAATAGCTGGAAACAATGATAAGAGTTCAAAGGGAGGACCGGGTGGCGGAGGGTTGAAAGGCGTCAGCGGGACAGTCTGTGTGGGTCAGTGGCTATAGCTAGGCATATGCTCGCAATTTTTAGCTTAATAACTAACTAATTGCTATGCGAAAATCCTCCAATCTGAGGCAAGGTGCGAAATTGGTATTACCACATATGCGATTATATATAAAGATAAGCTGCAACGGCAATGTCAGCGGATATAAGCAGTGGCGGTCCCTGGCTGGGTTATGGTTTATATCCCATGAGGTGTTATATGTGTTTACCCGCATGTTAATGTATTATATACTTGGTATTATATATGGTTTATATCTCATTAGGTGGTATATGTGTACACCCGAATGGTAACCTATTATCTACTTGGTATTATATATGGTTTATATCCCGTGAAGTCTCATATGTGTTCACCCAAATGGTTACGAATTATCTACTTGGTATAATATATGGTTTACAATCATTGGGTCCTATTATGGTTGTTATACAAGACTGGTGTGTTTGTGTAAGTAGTAGTTGGAAACAGTAGCGTAGTGAATATGGGTAGTTATATGAGTAGATAGTGTGTGTGGCATGATTAATCCTTATTCCCCTAGCAATCATTCGGGAGGTAGTCAGTCGGCAGAGGTTGCATCGTAATTGTGCCTACGTCGAACTATTATTATTATTATTATTATTATTATTATTATTATTATGAATGCCAGGAGGGCATTGACTGACTTTTACGCGGGGGTGTGGACACTAATGATACTCTCGCTCGCATGTGGGGCTGAGGGGGCACGCCCTCCCCGCGACTCCTGTGAATAACATTGAGACTGGCTATGGACTTGGTCCATAGCCTGAATTCCTCTGGAGGGCTGGCGCACCAGAAGATTTGCGTAATTGTAGTGATTACTCTATGATTAAGAATGGCTGCGGCCACAGCAGCTAGCCGGCAGATGAGCATCCGTATCCAGTTCGAGTTCTAATCCAGGGGCAGGGGGCTGGAGGATCCCCGGTGAGTACAACTGCCCAATATTTATTGACAGATCAGTAAGTCTGTGTTTTATTATCTGTTTCATGTCACCTGCCTGTCGCCGCCAGTGAGTCCTGATCGCATCCGCTGTTTGTTTACCCAGGAACTGCTTAAAGGAAATGCAGAAGCGCTGCAACCGTATTTAAATTTAAAAATTCAGTAGTTTTTATTCGCCCTCGTAAGGTCGACCCTAACAAGAGATAAGTTCGATTCTTCTATTTTAGTCTCAGTCGTATTAATCATATAATATTATGATCTAATATTGTTCTGTCAAGGATGCCCTGTAAACGTAGAACTTTTGGTACTCTATAATTTTGTGTTTGGAACCTACAGCTCGTGAGATCGCAGACCCCATGTTTTATCTTTCTGTGACGCTGCTTCCCTACCGGTCAATACCATTTCCTTAAGAAACTGAAGGCTTCGACGTTAATTTTGTTTACATATCATGTTTCCATGATCCGTAGTATCTATAAGTTTTATAAAGATCCTACAAAGAACTTGATAATTAACCGAGCTTACAGCAATTTTCTTACAAAATAGTTTAGATAATTTACCTTAGCCCTTCCTGAATAAATTAATTTAAGGTGTCGATGTCGTTAAAGAAAATCAGAAGTAGAAAAAAACAATTTATTTGTACATTTCTACGTTAACAATGTGTCGTAGTTTTGCAACAGTTTACGTAGAACATGCTTTGCCAAACAATTACGCATCTGAATTCCCTTAAGACCAACAGAATCAGCTTTGGGAACATTTATACACTGGTCTACAGCACCGTCTGAAAGATTTTCAGCATCCTCTTTGCTAAGTTTTGCATATTTCGCTTTGATTAGTTGGGGGAAAGTCGCTCTGATTACAGTATTACTGAAAGATCCGTCTGGGTTTATAATTCCAGCCTTCGTCCAGTAACAGAGGAAAAAGTCAGTAAATTCGGGATCGTTTTCTGGAAGTAGATACTTTCCGAAGATCTCTTTGATTTTGATTGCGTCCGATTTTCTTTCACGGAGACAATGTGCAAGTGATTCGGCTTGTAGTGTTGGGCCATCTGTAATAGGTACAGGCGTAGCCTGAAAAAGATAGAAGTGTACAAAAGTTAATTTTATGGAAAAAATATTTTAGGAATACTAAGGTACTTCAGCCCTCGCTTTATAGCTCCAGGTCAATATTATGATCACTAATAAAATTAATCTCATTTTACTGTAAGGTTAGTATGACACGAGACAGAATTTTGTACTCTTTGTAAATGTTTTTTTTAAATTTATTTTTCATTTGAACGGAAGACTCCACCTTTCACTTAAAAATGAAAAAAAAAACGTAGGGTGTGGCTACTCAAAATAGTACAAATTGTAAAATTTATGATATAGGATTTCTTCATTTATACACATTTCCAAATTACTTTTTTTAGATGTAGCATTTACATAAGTATTCATACAAATTATTTTTGTTATACTTTTATATTCTAACTATTGTATTGTTTTAAAAATTTACAATTAAAATGTAGTTTTTTCTTTACATTGAGAAAATTAAATACTTCTAAATAAAATAATATAATATTATTCATAAAAAATAAATAAATTAAATAATTGTTTCAAGACATATTTCAGTCTACTTTAATGTACGTTCTTTAAGTAATTAAACACGTTAATACCTGGTTGACATCAAACGTAACAATACACAAGAATGCAGCAATGGTCTTCATAGTTGCAGTTATGGATGAACACTGTCGTTTCACTTTATCAGCTACCTTTTAAGCCGGGGCAACAACTTAAAATCAAGAAGAAGAACAAGAACAGAAAATTTCAGAGGTACCCATTAATGTGCATTTAACAATAATTTACATTAACAAAACTAATAGCTTGCCATGAATCATCAAGGATAAACTGATAAACATAAGAAACAAGTTATAAAAAGTATTCGATTCTATCGTAATAGCGTAGACTGAATATAAGAAACCTTTATAGAGTGTCGGTTTAACTAATTTTTGGGGTTGAAACATTAATATTTCTTGGTTCGTTACTAGCCGTATCAACCTATTTACCTCTACACCGTAAGGTAGAAGAGGACAGATTATATATGTATGTATTTTATTACAAAGTTACCCTGTAGTAAGTATAAAAAGTAGAAAAAAAAAGAATTTTGTGGTTCAATGTCTCACTATCTGTAATTGGCATCAAATAAAATCAAATCAACAGCCTTATAGTTAGCATAGTTTCTATAAAATACGTTGTTAGATACAGTGCAATCGGAAATGATTGAAGGGCACGTGACTTCGATTTAGTCCCATTTGTATTAATAATACATTATTTATCACTACATACATCACCCGAGTCCATTAGTGATGTGTATCCATTTTGCCAGTGACCTGTCATTTTAAGCGGCTTCGCTTCTAGTTTTTTCAAGACTAAAAGTTTACAATTGTTTGCTTTATTGTGTAGAAGTTTTGTTTTGAATAAGAATACCGAACGTGTAATTTTAGATTGACAGGGCATTCACAGTAGAGCTTGATAAATTTATTTTTGAACTCTACTTTCGATCCGGTGAACGTAACCAAAATAGGTTTGGCAAGACTCCTATCGTTCTTACTTCAATCAGTTTCAAGAGCAATTTCCCAACAAAGCAATCTGTTATGACATATTTAGTCAGTACGTACATCGTATTGTTGAACGGCGCCAAGAAAAGTAGGGCTGCTGTGTTTACGGAGCACACTTTACAGGATGTATAGACACATAATGAGCTTAATATTGTTCTTGTAACTAAGTTACTGAACATTTACATTGATCTTTCATACGGTTCTTGTCAGAACGTTTGGGAAAACGTACAGTATACGCACCCATATGTATGGCGGTAGCTCAGTTGGTAGAGCGCTAGCTTTCTGAGTAAAATGTCGATTCCTGGCTTCTCTGGAATTTACTATAATAAAATAATAAACTGTAGGTCCCCCGTGTTTCTACCTTAGCGCTGGAAAAAACACGTGGCCGAGAAGAGGCTGGTGCCCCATAGTGCGACTTAACACTTCTCCAGTACTTTATGTTGTACATTTTAAAAAGGCTGTATACGCAAATCATTCAAACACAATTGAGGAGTTACAGGAGGTCACAGTGAATGTCGCAAATAAAATCGTATCATTACAGTTGGTAGCCATTTATGAAATTATGAAGCGCAGAGTAATGTTGGGGCCATTGTAAACAAAAATCCTAGAAAATGATTTTTTTTCATTTGAACTATGTTATCAAATTAACCAAACACTGTAATCAACAATCTGATGAATTAAGTGTTTTTAACTTATTTAAACTGTAATTAATTTGTGATTGTTTACATACACTTTAGCGTTAGTAATATTAAAAATTGACGCATAACATAAATCGTAATTCACAAGCAGGACAGTCTTTAAAAATCTTCACAGGTAATTACTTTTGTAAAAATATGACTTTTTGATTAATAAGCACGCCAGGTTTACTTAGTAAGCGGACAAGAAAAAAATCAGTATGAAGCAGCAGGTTTGTTCATTTCAGTCTTCGGTAAAAATAAATTATCATGTATGAGTGATTTGTGTCATGAAACGTAGCGATCTTCTTTCCCTGTGCCTGTGTTGCGCGTTTAGAGTGCCACAGACATAGAGGACCTACAGTTTAACGAGGGTTGCGAACCACCTGAAGTGTAAACACTTCTACTCCAGAGAATATTTACTAGGCAGAAAACGTCGTTGTTTTCAATAGTCTTTCGAGGGAGAACGGCCGTTAAAAATCCGATGTTCCAATACTGGGTATCGAATATATTTATTTGTGAAGATATTTAAAATAAAGTTTGTATTTTTAAAAACATCTAATGAACTTACTTAA
Organism: Limonius californicus; assembly: GCA_014611495.1. NCBI lineage: Eukaryota > Metazoa > Arthropoda > Insecta > Coleoptera > Elateridae > Limonius > Limonius californicus. The sequence goes on from JABXWE010083740.1 coordinate 10,429, forward strand.
TTGTTATTTTTCCATTTTAAATAATTGACAGCGGTGTTCTTTTATTAGAATTATTAATAGCGGGACTTTTTAAATTACAACTGCTTCTGGGTATACGTTAATCAATGCAAAGTATTTGAAAAAATGGTGCATTCAGTTCTAGGAAGTGATTCTAAATTGCGTAGAAAGTTAATTTAATTTTAATAACGATTTTACTACCTACTTAACCTACAAATTGCATTATACGTACGGTGTTATTTCAAGATCATTCAACTATGCCGTTATTAACAGATACATTTATAAAATAATGGTTTTTTGAACCTCCTGAAGTTTGAAAAAGTTGTTTTAAATTAATTTTTGTCTGTCTGTATGTGTATCTGTAAGGTTGTTTATATTTGAAATTGTCCGAGAACTAGGATATTATGAAAGATGAGGCAAGCGGTCTCCCGTTTATTATTATCGTATAAATATCGCAAAAATTATGGAACGTAAAGATATGAATTTTCTTTCTTAACAAATATTTTTTGTTGTACAACGTTTCTATTCTTTTGAGCCGTCATAAAAACTTCCTTGTGGGCATGTACAGCTATGAAATTAAAAATCGCACAAAACAATCATGACGCAGCAATATTTTACACAATTGCATCTGGCAAAAAGCTAAAACAAAAATAATATGTATGTATACCAAAATGAACATATAACAGCAATAGCTGATAATTTTATATTAATGTCTCATTCACAATAGAATTATAACATTATTCGGTTGTTGCCTCTCTCAGTAAATCGGGGGACTATAATTAGAATACACATTTCTGGTTTTGCAACTTTCTAATGAACCATCTAGCTAATTTTAAAGATTTTATTGACATTGCTAACAGTTTTATGCAGAAACTACCAACACCTACTTGAATCGTTTTAATTTTAATTTAAGTTATGAAGCTTATTTACTAGTTTAGGACGATGAAATTAGGAATTTTACGATAAAGTATGAAATGGCATTTCAAGATAGTCTAATCATACGTTGATAAATTACTGAATCTATAATTGAATAAAATACAAGTAGTTTGCAACAGTTATTTAAAAATTTAACAATAACCGGATATATTTTAGAATCGGTATTTTTTATAGATTATGTTGTGTAGATCTAAAATCGCGGAGGAACACTTAATTTACTTTCGACACTTCGTTTGGGGTTGAAGCTATCTCGGATCTGCTCTTGTTCTATTTTTTCTTAGAATTAAATATGAGGTATTTTTAGTACTCTCTCGAGTTGAAGGTTAATTGTTTTAATTATTTACAATGCTATTACCTGTATTATAAAATATGGAATTTAACTGCCACATTATTTACTAATAAGCATACTTTCTTATTTAAAGATCGTGGAATAAATTTTCGAATTTAAATTTACCTGTTTGTCTTACAAGGTCTCCAATAAGTTGCCTTTAATTGTTAATTAATTTTGTTAATCTTTATTTCCTCTTTTTTTAATGTCCTTATATACATATACTCTCTTAAAGCCTCAGAAATATTATCTGCGGGGACATATTTGTTATGAAATAATACAATAATAAAGATTTGTTTGCATTCTACATGTATTGTGCTTACATGTATTCATTGCTTTAACTGGCGTGTTTTGTTACACTAAATCTCAGTTTATTCTTCGGCAAACGCCCGAACACATCAAATTAATTTGCAAGGGGGGCATGTATTTAATACGGCTATTTCCGTACACTTATCTTTATTTTCACCCTACAATGGCAAGGGGTATTAAAAGAATTTACTTTGAAGTAGTATTTTTTTTTGCTTTCCGAGCAAT
>JABXWE010083772.1:0-10662 GCA_014611495.1 Limonius californicus
TGACAATAATAATTACAACTTTTTGTAAATTTTCTTACCTTCCTTGTTCATACTATTAATTTTCGTTTTGCGAAATTTAATATTGACATCTTCTAATTCTGTCAAAATTTCATCATCTTCTTTTTCAACTGTAGTTTTTTCGACATTTTCCAATTCTTTGACACCTTCACCTACTAGATTTAAACAAAATAGAATACGATTTCTTTTTATAAGCAATACTTTAACCGTCGTTATCTTCTTCGGCATATTCCAAGTTTGGATCAAAATTAATTTCTGCTAAGGAGTTTCCTTTGAATGCTACCGGTACTTTTTTTCCATTATCATAAGAATTTTGGATACTTTAGCCGTTTGGTAAATATCAACAGGCAGTCTAAAATAAATAGGTAGTCACAAAATAATTAGTGTATAGCCGACGTAAAGACATTTGGCCAAATCGGCTTAAAAGCTGAAGTAATAAACCTATTTAAAAGTTAGTGAAACATGGTAAAACTCATTTAGAAGGTATACTACAGTTAAAATACCAGAACCGCTTTTAAGATTTTATTTGGGAATAGTCATTTATAGAGCTAGGATAGTTAGACAAATTGCCTTTTTTAATTTAAAGAAATTAAAGAGATTTTCAATAGTTTGTTATTAATAGTGACGCATGTTGAAGAAGACATTCTTAAATATTCCCAAATATATTATTTTTTGATAATTAAGGTTCAATAACTAATTAACTAATTACTTTGTAGTATTTTCAGAGCGATTACATACTAACAAGTGAACGATTTGAAGAGGTAGAAGTGAATAAGAACTTCGTGGAAAATTTCGTAATGAAAAGTTTTAAATATAATCGCACCCACTTCGCATTCAATGCTAGTGGTACTGTTAGAATTGATATATATGGTCCTCTGATGGTAAAGTTTTTTGTGGGTAGGTATGAACTTCTTTTCTTTTAAACAGTATATATTTTAGATGATTATGCAAGGATACAAATTTGCGAGTAACGAGTACCGACTATTTCCATTTTATTTACCGTTTGATTTATGCGATGCTATTCAGAGAAATATATTTGGCCTTCAGAATATGTATAACTGCGGAAATATGTTCCGATGCCCAATAAAAAAGGTAAAAGTTCGTGTAATATTATATTGTTGTGATATGTGCAATTTTTTTTAATGCCATGTTATAGGGGTATTATACTATATGTAACTGTGCACCAGACTACACTCAACTGCCACCAAACTTTCCAAGAGGACGCTACAGGTTTTCCGTAGAGTGGACCACCTTTGGAGTAACAATATTGAAGTATTATTGGTACGCAAAAGTTGAAGATGTACCATTAAAATATTAAGTTTGTATTGACTGATCTGCGGTTGAACATAGTAAGGATTTTGAAAGTATGCCCAAAAAGCAATAAACGACGTTCACCGAAATATACAAATAATGTTCTATAATGTAAATAGAAAAATCTATTGCAATTATATATTATTTATCATACATCTATGATGAAATAAAATTGATAATTGTGCAAACCTTGTTTTGATTGTCAGAAATGTTATACATAAGTTCCCTTTTTGTTTAATTAGTAATGCTACTGAACAAAAATACAGACTAACTTGGGTTTAAAATAAATAATTTCGCGTTCTACACTGCTTTCTAATAGTCTCTTTGATATTCTCTTTCTATTCACTTTCATTACATATACTTTGCAAATATCCTCGCATTTTATTAAGGTGAAAACAGGATTACATAAATTTGGGTAGGTAATATGCTTATTTATTTATTATTACTACTATACGTTAACGTTAACAGCGAAATTACAGACAAAGTTCAACGTTTCCAATATAAGGTAAATAATAAGACAGTGTGGTATGTAATAGCTAATATAAAACTGGCAAACGTAAATTTGTAATAAAACAAAGAGGCATATTCGCAGTGAGTTGCTTAATACCAAATATGATTTCTTTGGAGAGTAGTGAGGGCTTGCAATCGTTGTGGTATCTAGTGAATCAAGCTGACCATACTAGTTGGAGGAATATTGCCAACTTTTCTTTGTACAGCAACAAGTCTTTGCAATGTTGCTTGGGCATTCGTCCGGTTGTTGAAACTCTCCTGAAGATAATCCAAAATAAGTTCTCTAGGACTGAGATACGGACTGCAAACCGGTCAATCCTTAAGCTGTATATTAATTATTGTATCCATGTAATTAGTAACAATGTCGGGAATATGTGGTCTAGCTTTACGTTGGTGTACTCTTCGATGTACCTGTGAGCAACTAATTTCTAGTTTTCCACGAATATTGGGTCTGCACGAGCCCAACCCACACCATAACTGAACCTTCAAACAGAACTCGTTCATACATAGTATGGGATGCAAAACGGTCGCCACATGGTGACCTTGTAATCGGAAGTAATATCTACCCTCATTACTAAAGAAAATTAGTCCCTATTGTTAGTGTCTCCAAGGTATATGTTGCTTGAAAAGATGAATACTATTTCGACGGTGTCTGGACAGCAACCGCCGTCTAGAAGCCCACTTTGTTATCATCTTTGGTGTACAGTCCATCGACGTACCCGCGCAAAATGTATAGCTCTCAAGGGATCGGGTTTCAACAACCTTTTTTCTTCGCCCTTGTAGAACATTGGTCTGGAATATTTCTTGCTATTTCGTAATATGCTGCAACATTTTTGGGGGAGATGTAGATTCACTTCGCGTTAGCGCTTCAGTTGGCCTTAGATCTTCTCCAGACTCCGGTATTCGAAATTCCATCAATCGGGGGGCCGTAAATAAATTGAGTGCTGCAAGGGGCGGCTTGGGGTTTTTCGATGGGTATCCCTTGTGTTATTTTCGTTTCGCTGTTTTACCATGGGGTGAAAACAGAACATCGACAAGTGTCGGATTTATAGAAGTACGCTAGGATTTTAAACCCAAAAAAAAAGCAATTTATTGCGAATTTGCTCATCGCCTTTGGCGGATTAATATCGAGTCCATTTCTTGTCCCTTTGGTAGTGCTGTTGCTGCTACAAACTACGAGGGTTGCGCAGCAGATATTTCGTCTCGGAATTTTCCTGAAGAACGGGACCTTTTTGCCCGGATCTGAAAACATCTCCAGACTGTACCTGCATCTGGAAAGCAGCCCCCAGAATTGTGCCTGCCTTCATCAAGATTCAAGGTAAAGAACTAAGTTTTTTTGTGTGGTGAAAAAAAACCCTTTTACGCGTAAACTTGCAAAATTCGAAGTGATTGAACCTTTTTTTTTTGTTTGGAACAAGAAGCGGCCTTCAGTCGCCGACAGTTTTTTTTGTATTACTAACTGTAAAGATTAATTATACATATATTGTGTTATTCGGGTAAGCACCGACGCTCTTGGCCACGTAGTCGTTTGGACAAATTACGTGCGCGAGCCTCTCGGCTAGAGCGCTCAAAGTAACTATATTTGTAATATAGATATAGAATAATCTAATTATATGTGTGTTAAAATTTACTGCCTCTTTTATTATTGTGCATTCTGTATTTGTGTGTGTACAAATTGTGCAAGCTTTAAAAACAGAAGGAAGGCACAATAAAGGTGAGTCCGACTCCCGTAAGCTGCTGGCCTCTCGGCCTTCCACGAGGACCTACAATCAACTGTATTTGGAAGGTGGCGCCCACTAATTTTGACCCACTCTCTACACAACTAGGAAGATTTCCTCCCGTTAGCGATTTCCATGAACTCCTCCTACTCATCTGAGCTAAGCTGCAGGCCTTTTTCCACCTATCCGGTTACGGGTCGACGGAAAAGCTCGTTTGGCCCGTAACAACATCACGCATAAATTGATCGTCTCTTCCCACTGCCGATCTTCTTCCACCAGATCCTTTTCTTGTAGTGTAGCTTCCAGTCTCTGCAAAACGATCCCGTGTATCCTGGACCATTGCATAAGGTATTTTCAAAGGATGGGTTGAGTCGCGAGAGAATTTTCGTACTGTAAAGACGCATGAAATCAGAGCGAGCAGTATACCGGTGCTGAACGATAATGCGACCACATGGTTACTTCAATCTCGTGTGAATTAGAAGCACACATAAAATACAACTAATAAAAACTTGATAGCAAATAAACAACAACAGGAGTATCGTATGCCCATTTCCAGGGTAAAAAACGCAACAGTGACGGCCTTGCACCGCCTATAATCGATATGAATAAGCGATATCTATTTGAACACTTTAATTACATGGAACAAGTATTATTTACCTTAGGAAACTAATGCAAAAGCATCAAAATTAAAACAGCACTTCACTGACTCAAGGAGATAAAAACCGATAACAAGAAACACCAGAAAACTCAAAAATACCTCCAATATACAAAGTGATTTTTTAAAAAGTTAATTGCAGTAGCCTAGGGATTGTCTCGTCTATATTAAGCTTTAGAATCTGACAATATGAAAATTGTAACAGAAAGAAAGAAATCTTGACGAAAAACCTGTAATGTACTTACCTTAATAAACTACAAATCAGTTGCAACTAAATACTTGTTCATTTTCACATTTTTTTGGGCGAAAATTGTTAACTACCTGTACTGCCACACAGTTTGACATACAGGTAAATGTCATTCAAAGCTCATTACAGCTGACTGCAGACGGAATAGCTTTTTTTCTAGGCTTGCTGCAATTGACTTTTTAAAAAATCACTTTGTATCTTCAACAAGCCACCCACTATCAAGAGGTCATAAACAACATAACAAAATAGTAAAAGAGGAATTCACAACAAATATTAAGGGTAATATGTTTCGAATAAATATACGAGTAAATCATATTCCCGATAAAAAAACAGTTGCCAGTAATAATGCATAATATACCTACCTCAATAATGGAAACTTTTCAATGGCGTATCATAAACTGGGTGCTTTCATTTAGAATGTTTTAGTTTTAGTATCTACAGCCTAAGGGTTTGATTGGGGAAGGTTACTTTATAAATCGTAACGATTCCCCTTCCATGTTGTAGAAATGTTTTCTAAAAAAGTTCAGTACCTATTTTACTTCCAGAGATATAACACATTGTATGTTTTCAAACTGACACCCTGTACACGATTAAATTACATTAAATTACTAAAATAATATGATGATGCTTTGGCAAACTGGAAGCGCGTAGCCAATACTTTTCCAATTTCTGTTTTGCTTCATATTCCTTAGAAAGTCCAGTTTGTTGAATTATTCTCCACTAACCTTGACTTACGTGAAAACGGAAACCAATTATTGATACATTAGGCCACACGAATTTCGCACCGTTGTGTATAGCTTTTTCGAAATATATCACAATGTCTTTATGTTTCTTTATTTTTATATTTAAACAACGAACATACAGGGTGTATCAGAAATAGGTGCAGAGATTATTATAATAAGCTCAAGTAGAATTCAATGGTACCATTCATTTTTCAAAAATCATTAAGTTTATTAATTTGAATTAGAAAATAAAATAAAATTTCGTTTGAGAACTGCTGATGATACATAGAAAATGCATTTAAGCTGTAAAAGGTTACTACCTAATTTTAAAGTAAATCCAAAGTGGCACACACGTAAAAACTTGTATGGCTTGTGATAACAACAATAGACTGAATAGAAATTACTGACCTACCTAATAGTATTGGTTTGTGGCAGGTGATAAGAATTTTTTGCACTTCTATCTTACTCTTTCTTGCATAACATGTCTTTGAACTAAAATTTTTGTTATTATCCTGCGGTACTCAAACAATTTTGTGTCAAATTTTCAATTATTATTTTCTCATATCTTAAGGGTCCCATTGCCAAAGAAATGTTTTTTCTAGTTTGTATGTATTGTAATCTACTATCGGATTTAGTATTTGTACCTATTTCTGATACACCCTGTGTACTACACAATGAGCAAAATTCAGAAATTATTGAATTTTCCTGCAAAAACAGTTTAGAGTGGCTTTATTGCCGAAAATATTTTTGGAAATTATGTACTATACGTCTGTAACATTATTTTAGCATATAGTGTGATCATTTTATCTTGTAACAAGTAGGTAGGCTACGCCATTCACATATGCATAAAATGCATAGTTAACTTTTCTTTTCAGCTAAAGAAAATATTTTTTACAAAGAGTATTTCGGACTAGCAAACGTCAACTACTGTTTTGTAATTGTAATTAAATTGTTGAATAAATTGTTTATAAAGCAAGGAAGGGTTTTAATTAAACACATCTCGTAAATTGTCTTGCATGCCAATTTCCTTTATGAATTAAGTAAGGTATATCGTCAATATCCATACGTCAGGCATCACATACGTCAAATTATAAAAAATATATATAATTATCGACCCCACGGGTTGGATGAATTGAAATGTATTCACTCAAATTTTGATTAATTTATTTTTTCTACAAATGTTGTAACGCCTAGTCGAATCGATGGCGACAATTCCAATATCCTAAGTAAAAGCAATACAACCGAACCTACTATTTGTGATGCAAGGTCCAGGTATCAAGGACAAGGGTCGACCAGCTACAGTCGAAGAAGGGGGGGGGTTGATAAGCCTAGGCGCCACCTGTTTAAAATATCCTTCGTCCTTGAAAATAACATGAGGTAAACAGGAACCTTTCTGGAGGTCGGACTTACCTTGCTTCGGTAATTGCTCAATTTGTCCCGAAAATAAATTTGGTTAAACCAAGACACAATAAAACACAACAATAAATTACAAATCTTCCATTTATCTAAAGATTCACCTTAAATCTTCATAACACCACCAATTGGAATTAAAATATGTCTTCAATATGATATGTGTATAGGTATATAACCCAAATGGTATTACAGTTAGGTAAATTTTTTAAATACAATTAATGAAATAAAAGAAATTTTCAAGTGTTTGTTATTATTAGTGATGCATATTGAAGAAAACATACTTAAATATTTCCAAATATATTATTTTTTGATGATTAAGATTCAATAGCTAATTACCTAATTACTTTGTAGTATTTTCAGAGCAATTACATACTAACAGGTGAACCATTTGAAGAGGTAGAATAGAATAAGTACTTCTTGGAAATTTTCGTAATGAAAAATTTTAAATATAATCGTACCCACTTCGCATTCAATGCTAGCGGTACCGTTAAAATTGATATATATAGTCCTTTGATGGTAAAGTTTTTTGTGGGTATGAACTTCTATTCTTTCAAACAATATATATTGTTTTAGATGATTATGCAAGGATACAAATTCGCAAGTAACGAGTACCGATTATTTCCATTTTATTTACCATTTGATTTATGCGATGCCATTCAGAGAGATATATTTGGCTTTCAGAACGTATATAATTGCGGAAATATGTTTCGATGCCCAATAAACAAGGTAAAAATTGGTGCAATATTACATTGTTACGATATATGCAATTTGTTCTTAATTCTGTGTTGCAGGGACATTATAGTATATGTAACTGGGCACCAGACTATACTCAATTCCCACCAAACTTTCCAAGAGGATGCTACAGGTTTTCCATAGAGAGGAACAGAGTAAGAATATTGAAGTATTATTGGTACGCAAGAGTTGAGGATGTACAATTAAAATATTAAGTTTGGATTGATTGATATGCGGTTGAACATAATAATGATTTTGAATGTCTGCCCAAAAAGTAATGAATATCCCTCACAAAAATATACAAATAATGGTTTATAGTGTAAATAGAACCATTTATTGCAAGTATATATCATTTATCATGCATTTATGATGAAATAAAATTAATACCTGGAGAAACCTTGTTCTGATCGTCAGAAATGTTATATATAAGTTCCCTTTTTTGTTTAATTAGTAATACTACTTAAGAAAAATACAGATTAATTTGATTTTCACATAAATAATTTCGCCTCCTACACTGTTTCCTACTAGTCTTTTTGGTATTCTCTTACTATTCGTCTCCATTATATATACTTTGCAAATACCTCCGCATTTTATAAAAGTGAATACTGGATTAAATAAATGTTGGTAATATGCTTATTATACTATCCGTTAAGAGAGAAATTACTGACAAAGTTCAACGTTTTATAAATATAAAGTAGATAATAACAGTATGGTGCATTAACTAATATAAAACTGGCAAACGTAAATCTGACATAAAACAGGGAAACATATTCGCAGTGAATTGTTTAATACCAAACATGTCCTCTTCTGGAAGTAGCGATGGCTTGCAATCGTTGTGGTATCTACTGAATCAAGATGACCATGCTATATTTAGGAAAAGTGCTAAATTGTGGTCGTACAGCAACACAAAGTCCTTGCAACGTTACTGGGGCATTCGCCCTGTTGTTGAAACCCCCCTGAAGACAATCCGGAAGAAGTCCTGTAGTATTGAGATCCAGACCACAAACCGGTTATAATTCTTATGTCGGATATTAATTATTGTATTCAGGTAATCAGTAACAATGTCGGAAATATGTGGTTAGCTTTAGGTTGGTGTACACTGCGATGTACCTGTAAGCAATTAATTTCTAGTATTCGAGGAATATACGGCTTGTACGAGTCCTGGAAAATATCCCAACCCACCCCATTACTGAACTAGTAATCAGAGGTCAAATCTAGCTTCATTGCCAAAGAAAGTTTGCCCCTATTGTTAGAGTCTCCAAGGAACGTGTTGGTTAAAAAAATGGATACTATTTCAACGGTGCCTAGGCAGCAACGGCAGTCTAACTGCTGACCTGCAGAAGCCCAATTTCTACTCATCTTTGGTGAATATTCCATCGACTTACTCGCACAGTATGCATAGCTTTTAACGAGTCGGGTTGCATCAACCGTTTTCCTTCTGGATCTACCGTCGATTGTTTGAGTTTCAACCCTAAATTAATAGTTTGGGCCTTTTTCTTCCTAGTATCGCTTTTAGTCTTCTGAGGACCAATTTTTCAAAGAGACTATCGGTACTAGCGATATAGGCCTGTATGATTTTACCTCATTTGGTGGCTTACCTGGTTTGGTATCATAATTCTTCCGCCACTTTTCAGATATTGGGTACATATATTAGTCGAAGATTTGCATTGAACAGTCAATACTTTCTTTAGGAAGTTGTTTTAGAATTACACCTGTGATGATGTCGAAACCTGGTCCTTGGTTCATGTTAGTTTTTATCTCACTGGTAACTTCTTTCGGAGTGAACAATTAAATTTCCCCTTCTTCATGATTTACCACTGCGCGTAATACAGTGTTTGCTTGTATTGCATTTGACTTAAGTATCTCTTCTAGGAGGTTAGCAAAGATTTCTGCTTTTGCGTGTTATCCCTCGCCTAGCGCCAGGCTTCCTTTCTTATGGATGGAGCTTGAGTGATAGGTCTTCTTAAGGGCTCTAAGGAGTAGAGCCTGCAACCAGTCATACACATGAAATTGGGTAGGAATTTAGGAACCTTTTGCTCAATTTCCTGTTTTTATTTATAAATTTGAAATAATTCTCGCCGAAAAAATACATTCTCAACATCAAAACAATTAGTTCTGCAGAGCTTTATTTCCTCTAGTTGGCGTAGTTAATTACAGAACTTTTTTCTTGTAATATTGATTTTTAATTCGTATTTCCAAAACTAATACTTTCCAGAGAACAATCGCCCTGAAGGGCTAATTCTAAACATATTTAATCATATAAAAAATATCGATACATGCGTTAATATGCTACTACCGCCTACAATTTTGGGCAATAGTTTATTAATTGCTGGGCGCTTTACTATCCTGTAATGTCATTTTAGCAGATAGGCAACCCACACAACGGCACGCCTTCTAAACAGCTATATGAACTGCTTCCTAGAAAACGCTTATCTACCAAGCCGATCTTTTTCTGAAATGTTGCTATCTTAGTATGAGATCATAGTAGGTGGTGACGTGAAAACTAAAAACTCAATTTTCGTTAATATACAAACTAGTCTTTATTGGTATATGGTATAAAACTTATAAAATTACTGACGATAATTACAAATGGAAAAATTTCTTACACGAAAATCATTACGAAGGACTTATGTAAACATCTCGTATACATTGCTGACAGCACCTTCTGGAATCGATTAGTTCCGGTAAACGGGATTTCATATAAAATTCGCACAGCTTATTTACCATTTGTTCTTTCCAAAAAGCGTCATCTCTGTAAATTACAAAAATGAGTAAACATCAATAACGTAAATATGTTTTTTAATTATAATTTTAAATTCATAAGTTTGAGTGTCTCAGAATTTTTAATTTATTATTTATTTACATGGGTTGTAAGGCCATTTAATAATTCTAAATTCTTATTGTACCAACATTTCGGCAAAGTTTTTTGCCTTTTGTTACGGGCCAATTCTCACTACGAGAATTATGGGACAAGGAAAATCGCACGTTGGCGTGCTAAGAAATTTTCGGTACGGCCAAACGCGCTTTTCTTGGACCCGCAAACAAAAAAAGATGGTAAAGGCCAGCGGCTTGCTCAGAGGAGTAGGGAGGGTTCGTAAAATTGCTTATAGAAAAAATGCTTCAAGTTGTATACAGGATGCGTCGAAATAAGTGGGCGCCACCTTCCAAATTCCAGCTGGTTTTGTAGGCCCTCGCGGAAGGTCGAGAAACCAGCAGCTCACGTGAATGGAACCTACCTTTAATTGTGCCTTCGCCTGTATAATTAAAGCTTGCAAAATTTTCACATAAACACATACAGAGTACACATAAATAAAAGAGGCAGTAAATTTTAACACA
>JABXWE010083797.1:0-13194 GCA_014611495.1 Limonius californicus
AGTTCCCAAGATTAAACAGGTTGGCTCGGGAGATTTGGCAATGGTGTGAGGAAAACAATTTGTTTATCTTTGTTTCCTACATCAGTTCTGCGGAAAAATAAAGAAGCTGGCGAGGAATCGCGGAAATTAACTCCGGAAACGGAATGGGAGTTAGATGATAGTGCTTTTAAGAAAATTATATCGGTTTTTCAAGAACCGGATATAGATTTGTTTGCGAGCAGGCATAACGCGAAGGGCAAAAGATTTGTATCATGGTTGAAAGAGCCGGATGCTTTTGCCAGTGATGCGTTCACAATATCCTGGAGATACAGCACCCACTCCGAGAAAGTCTTACTCTGGTGGCCGGCGCCTTATCCTACAGGCATTGCAACTAGGTCAAGTACCAGTTGCGTCTCGGGACATCTGCATAGCGTCATTGACTAAGTCCACGCTTAAACAGTATGACTCGGGTCTAACACTATGGTGGCAATTTTGTACAGATCGCCATATAGACGCCCTATCAGTCTCTTTCCCTTTCTTATTGGAGTTTCTAACAGACCAATTTAAGAGATGTGCATCTTACGGTTCCCTAAATTCTTACCTTTCAGCCATTGCTCAAATAGCGGGTCCTCAGATTGAGCAGGATTTTAGGGTGAAACGGTTTTTCAAGGGAGTGTATGGGCTAGGGCCAAGTAGACCAAAATATAACCACACTTGGAACCCAACCATCGTATTGGATTATTTAAGAGGACTGCCAAGCGATCCCATTCCCTTGAAAGAATTGACACGGAAGTTAGCGGTCCTTCTAGCCCTAGCTACAGCTCAACGGGTACAAACTCTCTCCCTAATTGAAATAGCCAATATTGTTAAAAATCCTAAAGATGGGGTAATAAATATTCCTCAAAGAATAAAAACATCCGGCTATAATAAGACCCAGCCCACCCTTCTTTTGCCATTCTTTGAGGATCCGGCAGTGTGCGTAGCTACAACGCTACTGTTATATCTGGAAAAGACGAGAGAGTTGCGTGGCTCCACAGTAGGGACGGAAAGATTATTTTTAACGGTTAAGAAACCACACCATAATGCCTCCTCACAGTCAACCAGCAGGTGGATAAAGACGGTTCTTCATAGAAGTGGGTTGGACACGTCGCAGTTTACGGCAAACAGCACAAGGCGCGCTGCAACTTCAGCGGCAGCTAGAGGGGGAATTAGTGTTGACACAATTAGGCTGACAGCGAGTTGGTCCAAGAACTCCGAGACCTTTGCTAAATTTTATCAAGGGCCTTTGCTGGACGGGGGTAACCTTGCGGATGTGGTACTAGGGTCTTGAAGAAAGATTACCAATTGTTATGACAGGATTGCATTACGTTGTTTAGTTTATTTGCAGAATGATAGTATGCGAAGTATAATATCATTTGACTAATATTTAGTAGGATTAAGAATGCACGAAGAAGATATCCTTATATTGTAAGGTACCTATACTATTTACTATTTATCTTAATAAAGTGTTGCAACCGACTTTAAACATCTACAATATATTATTTACGAGACGAGGCCGAAATATAATTAATAGATCAAACGAACTTACCTTATGTGAAGTTCGATCTTAATTATATGTAGGCCTCGTCGAAGGAAATAGTCCCACCCTGCCCGGATAATCCCCTTGAGTTGCAACACTGGAGCTTTAAAGTAAATGACGGAAGTGCGGAGTGGGGGAGCGGACGTTTAGTCTTTAAAAATTGTGGACATCTGGTACGGAATAGGGGTACTACAATATATTATTTCCTTCGACGAGGCCTACATATAATTAAGATCGAACTTCACATAAGGTAAGTTCGTTTGATCTATTAATTATCGCTTATTAAATTATAAAGGCTATTTATAAACATTATTTTATCTGTTGAATTGCAATATACTCCGTAAAATGCTCCCATATAAGATATTTAGCAATATAAATCACAAAGGTATCACAGAAAAAAAGAGACCTAAAAAATATGCAATATTTTTGTCTGCGAGTGTATATTAAAAGCAATTTACACTTAAGTTCTAATACTACATAACCGTAATATCTAACACAACCCAAGTTCAAATTAAAATGTAATCTTTTATATCGCCAACCACTATATTTCTTTCCCTATTCCTTTCGGGACTTAGAAACAGCTACCTGAACGTTGGAACGCGAACTTCATTCAATATGAAAGGCAATTGGCATTGGAATTGTTACGATTTTATGAAAATTAGATTAGAATGTGCGCATTTTATTTTTAATGCTTGTTTGTAATAACGCGTAAAAATTTCACTAAATTAAGTCCACATACATCATAAAAGTACATTGATTTTACTGTATAGTTGGAGTATTTTTGGCAAGTTTTTCCCATCAGTTCTTACCATTTATTCGTTGATTTTTTCACTTTTATTACAATCTTGAGTATATTGTTGTATACAAGTTCAAAATATTAACGTAGCTACGATGACAATAGGAACCGCGAATTTTAATTTATTTTGAGTCACTTTAGTAGTCCTTTAAACAAAATAAAGCTGATAAAACATAAAAGTAACTAACGAAAAACGTCAAACACATAGGTATCAGGAGATGTATAAAAATGTTATCTTTTCATTTGCGCACCGCAAAATTTATTCAGGGGCATAATATAAATTCCTAGAACCTAGTTAGAATTAAAACATGGTATGTGCTAATCCGAATTTTTCAACACTTCTACAAATTATTCTCGAGTTTATAACACCTAGGCTAAGCACACACAATAAAAGAAATTCGTTAATTACTAAGACGATCTGTATTGTTGGTGAAACATTTAAAGTACGTCTATTATTTGAAAGTACCAGAAACTGCTCTAATTTATATTTGTCGGACTTGATGCTTCCGGGGAACGATATAAAAAGTGGATTCGCTAATCACCTGTTCTTTCCGCTAGGCTGAATTTTGAACAGCATCCTAATTGGGATTAGTGTTCAGTGGTAGTAGTAACAATCTCTTTGCAGTTCATGAATCGTCCCAGCATTATTTGAATTTTACAAATTTAATGTCTAAATGAATAAATCAAGTTGGGTTTTCAAATATAATTATAGAACAACTCTTTCTATTGTTGTTGTCCAGAATTACTACCCACTGACCATATGAGTCGCGGAATTGAATAATAATATTAATATGAAAATTGTTAAATAGATATTGTACAAGTTTCGCAAGTTTGGGGATTTTATGGTCTGATGTAATTTACCGACAATACATTCCCTATAAGTTTCCTCACTAGAAGATCCTATAGGTAAGATAACATATGAAATATTCTGGATAACTGTAAGATGGAGATTATTTAATAATCTGGTTGTTAGGGTACATTATTACAATGCAAGTGTTGTAATCGTGAAATGACTATGAATACAGACGAAGAATTAAATAATCCAACCGTGGTGCTATGAGCAAGAAGTCCGCATGTTAGCCATTAGCCAAGAGAAGATCTCTACGTCTCTCACACATAAAACAGTCGAAGAAGAATATGTTACGAGTGTCGCCGCTTCTCCATTTTCTTCCGCGATACCACTCGGTTTAGGGTCAGTTCTTGATTCAAATTTCTTTATTGGCATTGCATCTTCTGTCCCTTCTTTCCAAGTGAACTGGTTATCCAACAATGCCTTCACTTTAACAATGTACGTAATGTGTTACACATCAATCGGTCTTCCTTCCTCCTCTAAAAATTTGGCTAGAAGCCCATTTCGTACTCGAATGTTTCCAAATAATCTAATTGCGAGTCGTAATGGGCAGTGTGTTTTGGTGGAATTAAATGGGCAGCATTTATAAATGACGACGTTACCCGCTCTCGTATCGGAGTGTATGGGTTTGTTTAATCGAACGATACCTTTACGAGTAAATCGTCTATATTGAACCGATTTCAAGCGGAAAGATGACAAATTCAGGAATTACAAAGTTGAATTAACTCTGACCCGGTTAGCTTGTAAACTTTCCGGGCATTCGCGATTAAATCGCGCATTTATCACAATAAATCACCCTATTACGAGATCACAATTTAAATTTATAGTATTAAATTCTCACAAAAACTCTTCCGCCAGCGTTTCAATATCCGCTGAAAAATTGGTTCTATATGTATTCATTCGCATTTAACACCCGGGCTTATTAAGCGAGTTTATCGCATACGCTTGCAAATTCATCAAAATGTATTGGAGTAAAATTAAAACCTCTCGAAAATTCCATATTATCGATACTAACCTATGCAGCCGATCTGTATTGGAAAATTTCCAACTAATGCATAACTAGAGCTTGCAGCTCAACGCATACAGTAAATTACAATTTTGTGTTCTGGAATTTTCGCCATACAATGGTTGATAATTAAATTTGTTAATTAATTTTTTCAATGGTATGCTGTTGATATATGCGTCTGCTACGGTTGTGGCGAACGCTATACTCATATAATCCTACTTTGCTGGTAATACAACATCAGAAATAAACTATTAAGGTAAGAATTTGCACGCAGAGGGTCGGAAAATTAATTGTCAGCTAGTCAAACAAATTTCTTTATAATGCCGTTAGCAAATTCAACGACTTTTCGGACGAAGGTATATTATGGAAAAAAGTGTCTTTACGTAAGTCATATAGTTCATAACATTTACTACAATTATTTCATACTCATTCAGGATTCACTCCGTTGTTATAAGTATTTTAGGCTAAAATACAACATATTTTTTATTTTTAAATACATAACTCAACACCGGCTGGGATTATCAGGTTCTTAAAGTCTTTCGCACCTGGTAAAAGTAAGTGTTTGCAATGCTCGACAAACGTAGACCGATTATTCATAAGTCCCTCCAAGACGTTTAGTAAACAGTGGTGGATAGCGTTCCTATCTTTAACATTACAAAACATGTTTCTAGGACGCAGAACATGAATTTGTAAACATATAAAGAAAGTTGTAAAGATTTTAATCGTAAGTTATGTTACATTAAAGAAAACACAATTAATGATCAGCCAAAAAAGGAGGAATTGCAGATACCAGACTAGGCGTAAGTGTAGTTGTATCCGTGCTTATTTATTTTCAAACTTTATTTTATCTTATAATATATTATAATTTTTATTTATCATATGTTGCAAACACGTTTCTGATATTGAAAAAAGCGCTTAGTATTCGTAATGTGTATTTTTTATGTCCAGGTCGTAGTTTTATTAATATTTTTAGATCGGTTAGGGCAGCCTATGCATTATTATTTATTAAATATCTTGAAAAGGATTTATTTAGAATTCATCCAAGTTTATCAGTTGTGAAATACTTTGAGAAACTCATTATACGAGGTGGGCTAACTAAGCTACTCCTCTCCTCCTTAAAAGTGGTAGGCGCAACCCAATATATATGTAGCATGTTCACCAAAACCACTTCTTTAATTTAATTCCATTGATTAATACAATGCTAAGTCGAGCTATCAATTTACTTAAATTTGAAATATACCTAATGTTCCAAACAACGTAAAATAGATTTATTGTTGGTGGATACCGGAGAAATGTGGTTTTAATCCGCAATTAATATATCAGACTCTATCCAACGAGAAGCCCACCGTCGGAAAAAATATTTAGATGTCTTGAAACTTTTTTAAGAAGTGAAGGTAACTTTGTCAATTCCAGAATGTAGATTACGAAAATGATCTGGCAGTGAATAAGAATTCCCTTGTAAGTCAACGAGATCTATGTAGGTATTAGAACTTCAAATAGAAAAATGCTTAACGTAAATGTATTTCATTCCCATTACGTAATTTTTGGGCACGAACTGGATGATAATGGCAAAAAGATTGTAATTTCGTAATTTCTTTCAGCATCAACTTCTTCAGGATCCGTATTTTTTAAATTGTGCTTGGTTTAGCGATGAGACAAAATTATCGAACAATGCTGAAATGAATAGGCATAACTTGTACTATTACGCACAAGAGAATTAGTACTGGATGCATGTTACCTATTTTCACAGAGGTTTCTGTTTGTAAATGTTTGGTGTGTACTTTTATTTCTAATATGTAAAACATCTATAAAGAATGAAAACCAAATATGGACCGGCACTAACTGTTGTTGTACCAAGCTGACCCTTGGGTAGCTTTCCACGTTACTTTATCTTGCTCACTACAGTTGGATTGTTAGAAATTGCTTAAATAGAAGTTGGAGAAATTGGATTGGAAGAGGAGTTGTACATCTATAGTCACTAAGAAGTTGCGGTATCATTCCAGTAGACTTTATTCTTTGAGGTATAGAAGAAATTGTAAATTAAACTCCGGTAGCAAATAAGCATGATTTACAAAATAGAATGATCGTGGCATGGACATCACTTGTACCTGTTGCCGTTGCTCGATTCCGAAGATGTGAATTTCAAAATAAATTAAAAATGTATGAATGTGGATGACGGTAATTATAAAAACTTACCGAATTAAATAAAATTTTCGTATTTATTTTTTGTTGTTTTTCACTTGTTATGTTTTTATTATAGTATGGTTGCGCCAGTAAATGGTTTTCTTGTTAAATATTAATGCAATTAATGTTTGTAAAACTATTAATCATTACAGTAAGATATGAACTTAACAGCAAGCAAGTAACTGTAATCTATTTCTATACTATGGAAAATTCAATAATCTCAGTTGCTGTGATACTTGTATTTTGAGTTGCATCAACCGCTTTTAAGGGAAGGCAACTGAGCTGGCCCACCTTATACTATAAAGACGAAATATTTTAACCGTGGACAAGCCGATGATTTGTTCAGTTATGAACGCCGCATGATGTAACCTCATTCGGCGAACATTCGGCCAACAAAAATACTAAATCGTAACAAATACACATAAATCCCACTGTTTGTTGTTTTGGTTGCCGCTTTTTTCGAAGTGAAAATTAGGATAACATTACGTTTTGAGTAATACCAAAGAGCAGTATATTGTATAAATATACTGCTCTTTGGTAATACAATTGTTCTATTATTGTGTCGTTTGAGAAAGTTCTTTTTTTTTGTAGTAGGTAGCATAGCAAAAGACATAGAAAACTAACCTAGAATATATTACAATTTAAGTCGCGTAATTTTTTTCATTGTGAATAAACTATAATCCCGAAGAATTTATAACAAAGTTCTTTTACTGTTCGCCGTCTACTTCATAATTCGAAAGGTGAACTGGCAGTTGCATATATTATTTTTTAAACATTATTTGTTGTAAATAGTGTGCTGGTTATGTCTCTCATATTTCAAGCATATTCCACGGAAACTATATTTAATTTGTATCGTTTCGGTATGATTAGCTTTTTCAAAAACACGTTTCCAACATAAGACTATGTCTGCTGGTACCAGACAATATTGGAGACCGCTAGAATTATGGTAGAATAACGTCATTCACTATAACGTTGATATAGCAATAAACAGTGACATAATTAGAAATTTGTGTTGCCTATGGAATATACTCCCCTACGCTGCCACCATATTCCAGGGTGGTTGATCTTGGGACACAAATCTCATTGTCAACTGTCTAATAACCGCTCATTTGTATTCGTGTTATTTCACGCATTCTGTTGATTACAGTTTCATTAGAACTACTTTTAATTCGCACTTCCCACATACTAAAATGAAAAAATTCACATAAATGTGTAAATGTATTCCTAAAAAACGAAGCGTTAAAGGAATGTAAAAACAATCATATATATACCGTGGAATTAATATAACACATGGAGAGGGTAATCCGAGGAATGTACTAGTATAACAAATACAGGGCGATCTATATGAAAAGGGAGCGAAATATCAGATCTACGAACCAATATTATCTGCAGGTTGTGTCACTTACAAAATAGTAACGGAAATCAAAAACAAAAAATGTATAGGGTGTTCCACTACAAAAAAAAATTCGTCTCGACAATAAAATATTCTTTTGTAGTGTACATAACAACGCAGCTCATTTAACTAAAAAAAAAACAAAGAGTGGCGTGGACACGATTGATTCGGCTAGTGTAGAATAAAATTTATAAATTCTGATTTTCCTTCAGATATAAATTTCATAGATATTAATATGCAGTTTTCATTAAAAGTTAGCACTACACATATTTGGATGCAATTTTTAAATGTACATATAGAAATCAAAAACAAAACGCGGGCTTTGGTAAGTGCAGAGCTTTTTAATTTGAAAATATGCATTCGACGTAAATACGGTGTTCGTTCAAATACGAGAAAGAAAATTACAAAAACAAAGCGATGGCTTTCATTAAAAATATTTTTCCAGAGTTCATTTCAGTCTCGAACACAAAATTCTCAATTTGTGCCAGAATACCTACGTTCGGGAAAAAAATGAGGCCATTCGCCGAAATTAATATTCACCATTTTTAACAGGGAGTACCTACCGTTAAATATTTCATCTAGTCTGCAACATTTATTTAGGGCAGCTTGCACTCGTCCTACATACGGAAGTTTCTCTCACACTTTTCTCAGTCCTGCAACGTATTGATGGAGCAATAAACTTTTATTGTTTCCCGCTTTAAACTGCTTTCGCGGTGCAATAAATTGCATCAATATGTTTTTACTAGGTGCATAAACGGCTAAATGCTTGTGGGAAGCTTGTTTGAAACTTCTGAAATATTTTATTGTGTTATACGTAGTTTTCAAACCGATATATTGCTTAGATGCCGAAGAATCGTCGAATGACACGACGCCCTATGCTTCTGAAGGAGCGACAGGATTGATGATGATGATGATGATGATATTGCTTAGATGAAACGAAAAATACAGCATACAAAACATGATGTATTAGATATGATAAGATTTGATACAGTCTTTAAAATTTTCACCTTAACAGAGGCCCACAAGAATTGGCGTTAAAAAAATACAGGTCGGGAACTGTATCACCGGGCAATTTTTAAATGATTTCATTTGAGATCGTTGAAATAAAGCAGACCTACTCAGAGCAACAGCTAGAGACAGTTTCAAGATGTAATGGGATTGAGGAAAGTGAAAGAGGTGAAACGTTGCAAACATGCAGTTTTTGGAAATTTATTTTTTGATCCGAGGTGTATTGCAACTTTCATTCTATGAACACTATTATGTAACTAAATTAATGGGGTCGACTTACATGTTTTTATATAATACGTAAGATTCAGTTTTTACTAGTACACATCCTTCCAAATCAATTTTTGTTTTGAAAAAATAAAATTAATAAAATTTAACAGTCGGAGTTTATGTTTTTTTTTTTAGATAATCACTAATAAGTAATTGCTTAGTTATCAGCACATACGAGTACCGGATTACCAAACAGGCAGAGTAGGCACCGGCCTATGAGTCCCACGCCTTTTTAGGGGCTCTGCAACAACGGATTGATTTGATCTTGAATGACAATTACAATCACGCTTTCTTAAATTGTTTCTAAAAGATAGAAAACATGAATCGACTCAAAGAATCGAAAAGTTTACATTGAAGATTCTCTAGAGAAAATAATAAATTTATTTTAATAACATATTTTAATTTGTTGAATAACCTTAATAATAATTGTTAAAGTATGTTTTGTGTAGTAAAATTGGTTTATTCGCATTTTAGGTTGAAAAATGAAAAACGTATTAGGAGATAACATGCGAGGAGGATCCAGAAATTTCGATTGCCTAGGAGTCCCACAGGGTTCAATTCGGCACTGGTACATATGACGTTTCACGACAGAAACAATCTAATCCAAAAATGATTGTATTATTTATGTCATGGTATAATTCATTAAGTTTTTACAATTTAATATCTTGCTAAACTGATTCCTAGACGCCCCTCCGCATAATAAACAATTACAGATAAATCAACTTGAAACAAAATAATATTTAAAAATTTGTTAATTGCTTCCCACTTTATTTCTTTTAAATTCATATTAATATTTTGAAAATAATAATAATTATAATTTCAACGGATTTTATTTCAGATTCTACGTATTTTTTTTAAATTACATGCAAAATGTCGGAACGCGTATAAAGCTGAAATAAAAACTGTTGAAATAGTGATTATTATTTTTAAAATACATAGGGTTGAGCAAAAGTATGGAACAATGCTAATATCTCTACTACGGTGGCCGCGATTTTGACAAAATTATCTACATGAAGGCTTGGATATATGGTGGAAACAGTGCAGGTATTGCGGTTTACACGGACTTTTGGTTTAGTCGAAAACAATATCAACTGATTTATTTTAAATAGAATGATGTATATATTTTTCAATATACCGGTAGAATTGCTTTTTGTGAGTCCAGTGATATAAGGTTGAAACCTTTATATTTATTCTGGAGATATTGAACAATATCGTAATTGTTATACAGGGTGTCCCACGACGTGAGGTCACTACTTCGTGTACGTAATTTTCAGACCAAATATGGTTAAAAATTCTAATAAAGTTATGCCCTAAAGTAAACCGTTTTCCAAATACAGAATGCTAAATTGTTATTTATTAAATAATTACAAATTCCGAAAAGCCAATATTTATTTTTATTTTAGTTTAAATTCACTATAAAGATTGTTCAAAATGGCCACCGTCACTCTCGAAACACATTCTGACACGGTGTGGTACCAGCACGGTTGTGCCCCTGTGCACTTTGCGTTACATGTAACCACTTTTTGAATCAACAGTTTGAAGGACGTGTAATTGGTAGAGGAGAACAGCATCCCTGGCCCCCAAGATCTCCGGACTTAACTGTTTAGATTATTATTTGTGGGGCCGTATGAAAGATATGGTATACCATATCAGAGACTCTTGAAGATCTTAGGAGACGCATTTTTGAGTCAGCATAATTAATTAGGAATAACAATGATATGTTACCTAGGGCAACCAGATCTCTCTTAAGAAGAGCCAAAAATGTGTATCGAGAGCGACGGTGGCCATTTTGAACAACCTTCATAGTGAATTTAAACGAAAATAAAAATAAATATTGGCTCTTCTGACAATAAAATTATTTAATAATTAATAATTTAACACTCAGTATTTTGAAAACGGTTTACTTTAGGGCATAACTTTATTAGAATTTTTAACTACCTATATTTGGTCCCGGGTTGCGCACATTCGTCGCCCTTTCACGTACGATCAGGAGAGTTAAGGCAGCGTGGTTTCCGGTCAGTACTTGAATGGGTAAGCCAAGGTTACGTTAACGCGGCCTCTTTCCCACGAGGACTGATCACTATGAGAGAGTAGATCAACAATCCCCATTATGGGGGAGGCCCTTGCCTAACAATGGGATGATGCGGGCTAATAAAAAAAATATTTGGTCTAAAGATTACGTACACCAACTAGTGACCTCACGTCGTGGGACACCCTGTATAACAGCTCATAAAAACAAAAGAATGAGAGAAATGTAGAATTGTCAAATTTTGCTTGGTATGTGTTGCATTTTGTTCGATTAGCAGGTCAAAAGTATTTAGAACTTCCAAAAAATCAAATTGTTCCTGCTTTTGAAGAAGGGGAAGTACCTAATAATATTTAGTTTCACCAGGACGGAGCACCATAGTGTAAACCAAATGTTTTCAAATAGGTGGATAGGGTGCAGGGAGTTGATTGAATGGCCCGCTAGTTCTACGAACCTAAATTCATTGGATTTCATTCTTTGGGGAGATTTGAAATCTAGAATTTATACCGAAATCCAAATAAATTAGAAGAATTGACAATTGTTGGTGAAATACGAAGAATTCCTGTAGAGCATTTCGTTAGTGTAACTGAAGGATTTATACAGAGACTCGCTTGTTGTCAAAAAGTAAATGGTGGTCATTTTGAGCATCTTCTCAAGTGCTGCTATTTGTCTTTTTTTATTCTTTTTTGTTTTTTATTGCTCTGTTTTCATGTGCTGCTAGGTAATAAAATTAATTATGAAGCATTGTTGTTTAGTATTTTGTTCGATATCCCTAGAATTATTAAAAAAAAAAGAATTTTATATATCTAAATATATACAGAATCTATTAGTAAAAATAAAAAAGTTGGTATCATTTCCGGCTAAACTGGAAGTCTTTTACCGCCAATACCTTCACTGTATCCGTCATATATCGAAATTTTCAAGTAGAAAACTTTGTCCAAATTGTGGTTGCCGTAGTAGAGATGTTTGGATTGTTCTGTACTTTTTCCCAGCTCTGTATATATTTCAAAATGATCATCCGAGTAGATACTCGGGTTCATGCAATTGCTCTGTGGTAACAACGAGATAATGCTTCGTTTAGTTTCAGTTTCACTGTCCAAATCTGTAATCTCTGAAGGGTTTAATTTAGAGAAAAAAATAGTTAATTCAAAATAATTCCTTTATATTATTTTTATTTTACTGATATGACAAAATAAGAAAAATTTTAAGTGTTTTTGTTAATTTTTGTTTATTATTTGCCACTTTTATGGAAAACTAAAAAAGCTGCGGCTAGATTAAACTGAACAAATTTAATTGTCAGAACGAGTAAAAAGCATGAAGCAAAAAGTTTCTAAATAAAGTTTTTTAGGAAGTACATATTTATATAGAGACGCGGGAAAATGCTTGTTTTGTTTTACTATTTGTAACGACGATTGCTTTTCCAGCACTTCACCGTGTTTTTCTACAAAAAAAATTAATTATAAGATTGCATATAATTTTGGCCGAGAAAATGTGGTCATTATAACAGCAGAAATTTAACTATACGTTAGTCACCTGTACAATGGACAGCAATTTAAAAAATTGTATGCATAACTATTTTAAATTAGAAATCGAAGGAAAAATACATAAGCATACAGTTGGAAGAATCATGAATTTGGATTAAAACAAGTCTTTGTGGAGCCATAACTAAAAGTGGTTAATGAAATATAATTTTATTTATCTACAGATATCTAGGAATAAGTATCTTCTGAAACGTGATTTTCTAAAATCAATACCATCTACACAGTGATTTACGTTGTTATTCGTCATTAGCGGAATTATTCCTACAGAGTAAGTAAGTATAGGGTGCCCTCAAATAGTCAATTTAAAGGTGAATTCTGGCAATCAGTTTTTTTTTTAGTTATCATTATTGTTTCCATTGAAATAAAAGGTTTACTTTAAAAATTAACAGTTGTTCTTCGTTCTACACATTAAAGATAATGTTATTTAAAAGTGGAAACCACTATAACTTACAGTATTTACTACTAAAGATAATATTACTAACATCACAAAAACAGTGATAACAAGGAACATTCTAGATATAGGCGAAAGTCTCGAACCTAAAACTAAATACAAAATTTATGCTTT
>JABXWE010083807.1:0-12382 GCA_014611495.1 Limonius californicus
AATCTTTCACAATTCCTGCAAAAGCTTACATAATCTTGTTCTTAATGTGTTGCTTTCTGAAAATATATTTTATATGACTTTCAGCATAACTATTATAAGAATTGTATAAGAAAATACTTTTTACCATTTTTTCGTAGCATATAAAATTAATTCGACGCCGTAGATTCATGTATGTTGATGACCATAGCCTACTTCAGAACGTACTTCACTTTGAATAATTTAAGTTTATCTTTAATAAACTTTTCCTCTAAACTTTTCCCACATATTAAACTTTTAATTACTTTGTAAAATCCATATTCAAAACCTTCGCATTCACTTCAAGATTGCCCTATTTTGATCTTATTAAATTTGTTTGTGATAATTTAAACGATTTTGTTGTTTATATCTTGCATTTGTCTAAATTCTCTCCCCCTTAAGTAGCAGGTGATACTTTCCTTTGGCATTAAATTCTATAAAAATTTCGAGTTTCTCATTCAAACCCACCATTATTATTCAAGGCATGTCCGTTTCATGATTTCACATAACATGACTTCGTTCCACTGAACGGATTCGACACATAACACATAAGGAAAGGGAAGCACTAACGACGCCAAATGTGTGACTAATTTATGCAAATTACGTGAATATCGCAAAACGGAATCCGCCGGAATTTGCTGTCTATTGTGAAGAATTGACGTTATTAAAGGTGAACTTGAATGGAAATGCAGATAAGAGCGATAAGGACGAAGGTCTTGTCTGTTTTCACTTTTGCGTAACGTTGCAGTTTTAAGGAAGTGCCGGAGAAATCTTTGTTTTTGAATTTCAATGGGTGCTGGTAAGATCATCTTTGTGTGTTTGTGTTTGGTTTTAGCTCTGAGTAGGTGGTGATCGCATGGGATTACTCATGTTGCTTTTGCTCTTAAGGATTTATGTAACACAAATAAACAAGTAGGAGTGGAAAACCGCAAGCCTGTTTTCAGTGCGTCACTAAGACGACCATTACCTTTCCATTATTGTAAAATCTGGCATTTTCAATCCCACGTTGAAGGATGTAAAGGTAAACCCGAGTTATGCTTATGGGTGTATTATTTTTTGAGATCTCATTTTAAACTAACTAATTAATTTCAACTTTAGAAGCGTGTAATTGTTATGGTAAACAACTAAAATTGGTTACAGAATCTTGGCATTGTCTGTTTGTAAGAAAATTACTGAAATGGTACTTTGTAAGAAGGTGAAATCAGTTGACTAAATTAAGTCCAAATATATGAAATACTTTAGTTGATTTAAGCCTATTTTTACTTTCGTAATTTTTTATCATAATTTTCTTCACTTTACCACAGTTTTGGATATTCCAATATACTTGTTATAAAATTGTAGTACCCTTAGTACCTATAAGGTGGTACCAAACTGCCCAATCACTAAGTATAGTGACCTAAGAGGCTAAACCGTGTGTAGGCAATGTTTTGATGCTACCTTCATAAGATATTTTGAAACTGTTCTGGAAGCTTTTAACAGTTGCAGAATGTCGTCCTACGACCAATTTTATATACATATATGTATTAGATTTATTAGTGACTATTGGTCGTATAATCCTTTAATGGGCAGTAGGAGTCGGCAGCTCTTTACTGCGTTTGCAGGCTTAGTTATTATAGTATGCTTACTATGTTTGTTATTTCAAACTTGGATACAAAAGTTTAACAAGAAAAATACCAAAATGTTGCATATTACTCGTATGTCCATAAAATATACTATTCATAATCACCTAAAATGAAAAGATAACATTTTTGCGTTACTTGATGCCAAATTATTTGCAAATTTATAATAAATCCTGTTTCTAATTGATTAATTGTTGAAATTAAAAATATGTTGTTGTCTCGCTTGCGGCGTTAGCTTTGCGGTGCCCTAATAGCGTAGTGGTAAGGTGATTTATAATGTGTAATGAGTCTATATACTTTTACAATTTTACTAAAACTGAATTAGTCTTAATTTGTAAACTACATAATTACTATTTTTAACGAATTGCTGCTAAACAGATTTAATAGGGTGAAACATGTAAAGTTAGAAAGTGGTTTCGGGCTATTTTAATAAACACATACATTAATGCAACATCAGGGTTTCAGGTCACCAAAACAATAACACGAATTGTTATAGACATATAGCCGAAAATGTTACTATACTGATTTATATAATATATTACATTATATTTATATTATATAGGAACAAACTGACTGACAATAATCTCATAGGAAGGACTGGTGTTGAAATCCTGACGAGTCTTAACTTCTTTTATGTACCAAGACAAAAGACAAGGACAAGGGCAAGTTGGAAGTCAGGTTTACGATTGAATATTTAGTGATGTTAAAGCAATCCATGTATTGATGTATAGGAACAGACTCATAGACGATCTATCTCATATGTGAAAAGTCTGGTGTTGAAATTCTAACCAATCTTAATTTCTTTTATGTACCAATACAAAAGACAAGGACAAGGGCAAGCTACACGTCAGTTTTAAGCTTTGATTATTTAATGATGTTAAAGCAATCCATGTATTGATGTATAGGAACAGACTGATAGACAATCTATTTCATATGTGAAAAGTCTGGTGTTGAAATCCTAGCAAATCTTAATTTGTTTTATGTACCAATACAAAAGACAAGTACAAGGGCAAGTTACACGTCAGGTTTAAGCTTGATTATTTAATGATGCTAAAACAATCCATGTATTGATATATAGAAACAGACTGATAGACGATCTATCTCATATGTGAAAAGTCTGGTGTTAAATTCCCGACGAATCCTAAGTTGTTTTGTGTACCATGACAAAAGGCAAGGATAAAGGCAAGTTACAAGTCAGTTAAGTTTGATTACTTAGTGAAAGAAATTATATAAGAACAAATTGACTGACAATCCCCTCACACGTAGCTCTGGTGTTGAAATCCTGACGAGTCTTAATTTCTTTTATGTATCAAGATCAAGATAAAAGACACGGCAAGTTACAGGTCAAGTTTAAGCTTGATTATTTAATGATGTTAAAGCAATTCATGTATTGATATACAGGAACACACTGATAGAAGATCTACCTCATATGTGAAAAGTCTGGCGTTGAAATCCTGACGAGTCCTAACTTCATTTATGTACCAAGACAAAAGCAAAGGACAAGGGCATGTTACAAGTCAGGTTTAAGCTTGACTATTTAGTGATGTTAAAGCAATCCATGTATTGATGTATAGGAACAGACTGATAGACAATCTATTTCATATGTGAAAAGTCTGATGTTGAAATCCTAGCAAATCTTAATTTGTTTTATGTACCAATACAAAAGACAAGGACAAGGGCAAGTTACACGTCAGGTTTAAGCTTGATTATTTAATGATGTTAAAACAATCCATGTATTGATATACAGGAACACACTGATAGAAGATCTACCTCATATGTGAAAAGTCTGGCGTTGGAATCCTGACGAGTCCTAACTTCATTTATGTACCAAGACAAAATACAAGGACAGGAGCAAGTTGTAAGTCAGGTTTAAGCTTGAGTGTTTAGTGATGTTCAAGCAATTCATGTAATGATATATTGAAATGAACTGATACACGATCTACCTTATATGAAAAAGGCTTGGTGTTGAAATCCTGACGAGTCCTAACATTTTCTATGTACCAACACTTGAATTCAATGTTTATTAGTAGATTATTTGTTAGAATTTATGGTTTTAAATTGCGTATCTATAATTTTCTCAGGCGAAAAAAAGTAGTTGAGAGTTTAACAGCAACCAATGCGTTTATGAATACATCCTCTACCGGTACGCTGTTAAAGTACGCTTGATTGTTGATTTGAAAGAGCGAGATCTAGGACGCGGTTTTCCAGCATCTCTAAGCTTACTTACAAACATGTATATCAATACATCAACTGCTTCAAAATTACTAAACAATTGATTTAAAGTATTCTTTCTAAAATAAAATTTGTAGTAAACTATTAACAGTGACAGAGAAAACCGCTATATTTCTGTATTTTTTCTTCTTTCAGTGTTTCTTATGTTAAACTTCCATGATCCAGTTGAAACGAAAATCCCGATATATACATCTTGCTACCATTTATACTGTTAATTTATTGATACCCCGCGGTTACCTGAATATGAGAAAAACGTATTGATGCACATTTACAGGACTGCTATTTCTTTCTACTACTATCAGTGCAGTAGCGAAAAATTCTCTGGGGTTGCGTATTTGTTAAATTAGGGATTACAAGTAGCTTACAAGTACCACTGCTTCATGAGCCTGTGTCATAATTGAGCAAATAGATTTGGCACTATTTGAAAGCGCCATGTAATCCTTAATTTAATTTGTATGTAACCTCAGAGCTTTCTACGCTAGGGCACGAATTGTGAATCATTTTCAGACCTATGTACTGTTTTTAATGTTTTAATATTTTATATCCACCTGAGCGTATGTCCGCGTTATTTCCTAACATCCTATACAACTTCATATTAAACAGAGAATGGTTATGAAACTCAAGTACAACATTTTAAGTTACTTTATTACGTTACGTTGCGCGTGTAAGTTTTTATACTATAGTCCATTCACTCTTTCGTTGAATCTTGGTTGCCTGTCGGTTATTTCTATTGGTTTGCATCTTCTGAGTTTTGTAGATATTTTTGTTTATAATATAATTGTGGCGTTGCTAGCACAATCCTGTTCAAATATTTACTATTATTATGGAATACTTTGCAAAGCCCTATTTAGGTGCAAAAATTTCCGATTTACAAAGCAAAGCGAGGCGCAGATATAAAGTGAATGTAGTATATACAAAATATTGTACTGTCAACTCCATCCACATAACTTCTTTAAGATTTATGCATATGGTTAAGTTTAAGATAATTTAATGTTACGAACACAACCTAAAATATCGTGATGGAGTAATCGTTGCTTTAGATGAATTTTTTAACGTGTCATCATCGAATTTCAACAGTTTCTTTATCAAATCTAGGACGGGGTATTACGTTAAACCCACAATTTTAACAGCTGTTTAAGTAGGTTTTATTATTATATTTATTTGGTTTAGTCAGTTCGGACACGGAAATTGTTAAAATTATTATTACCTGAATAGGTAGGTGGTACACAACGTAACTTTCTAATAATTTAGTATTAAAACATCGATTCAAAATTGGTGTTAATTAATTGAACTTAGCACAAAATTTCTATTTGTCAGCAGCGCCTGCCATTTAAACTTAATTACAATAGACCTATTCGTTTAATTATCCGAGTGTTGCTGCTTGCCAGATTGTGCGAAATGTGGCAATTGTATGCATCCAAGGTAGAAATTACCATATTGCGTCCAGTCTTTCAAACATTCAGCACGTTTTTAATTATTCAGGTCGCAATATTATTTAATTTTACAAAACACTCTGCAGTACAATCAATTTTATACTATGACAAATGAGAGGTATATTGGGTTGTTACTTATGAAGGTTGTTAAAGGTCAAATGAAAAAGTTAAATATGAGTCACTACTGCGTGAAGAAATAGCTTAAAGATCCGCAATCGTTCACCGATTGTTTGGTTTCTTTCACTTTTAGTGTCTTTAATATGCCAATCAGAAACTGTTCAGGCGTGACAAGATTATTCAACAAAAATAGTTGTTAACCAGATAATTTATTCAATTTTCACGAAACTCATCCACCATGTGATGATACTACATGAAGTTCAACTGCTGGGTTTTTGCGCATTGTTTGATAACATCTAAGACAAACTTCCGTTTATTTTGTCACTTTATTCTGTCACCAGCAAGGCCGAGCAATATTATAATGGACGTGTTTCGAAATAAAATGCCGCAGTTTAAATACGAATTAAATTACAGGAATCAGAAACAAATTTTCTGTTACATTTTGAGGTTAATTGCAGAGTTTATGTTAAAATCAGATCAAGATTCGTTTTCCTTAATTATAAGTTATACTCACGGAGTTGTTGTCTTGTAAATCTGGAAGTTTGTGTAAACTTATACAAGTACTTTGACAATACCACATCTTCGCCGTTCCTTGAAAATCAAGACAAGACCAAAATAAATCAGTTTCAGACAAAAATTTAGACCAAGTACAAGCACCCAGAATTGTCAACACCAGCGATTTGTGGAATTGATACTACTAAAAACCTTTTCAGTACACTGAACATAAAAAGATCAAATAGTAACAACATAGTCGAGGTACTATTTATATTTTATAACATGTCTGCGGGTAATATTTTACAAATATCCCAACCATTTGATGTAGTACTTATACATAAGCAATTATTTAGTTTGCTGTTAATCTGCAAATATAGAAACCTTTCCGTACCAGTGCTTGGCAGTACCAAGTTATTCTGTCATTATGGTCAATGGTCATGTTCTGATGGTTTGACAATAATCAGAAATTCATTTAAAACTATCATCTTCATGATCGAGATCAAGGCACAGTTAGTCTTGGTATTGGCCATCACATCATTACAACAAGACAATTTTACTGTTCCAAAACCTTTCCAGGACACTAACAATAATAAGAAAGGCTTAAACAACAGTGACATTGTCGAAGTACTATTTATATTTCATAATAAGGCTGTGGGTAATATTTCTAGACTGCCTTTGCCATTTTTCAAAAATTAGTGATCTGATGCAGTACCTACTTATTAGCATTTATTTAGTTTGCTATTAAGCTGCAAATACAGAACTCTTTCTGTACTAGTGCTTGGAAGTACTAAGTTATTCTGTAATTATGACCATCCTCTGATTGTTTGACAATAATCATAAATTCATTTAAGACTATCATCTGCAGGATCGAGATCAAGGCATAGTTATTCTTAGTTTTGGTCATGATATCATTAGATCAAGCCAATTCTACTGTTCCAAAACCTTTCCAGGACACTAATAATAATAATAATAAGAAAGGCTTAAGCAACAGTGGCATTGTCGAAGTACTATTTATATTTCAGAACAAGTCTGTGGGTAATATTTTTAAAATGCCTCTGCCATTTTTAAAAGTTAGTGATCTGATGAAGTACCTACTTAATACCATTTATTTAGTTTGCTATTAAGCTGCAAATACAGAAACCTTTCTGTAGTAGTGCTTGGCAGTACTAAGTTATTCTGTAATTATGGCCATCCTCTGATGGTTTGACAACAATCATAAATTCATTTAAGACTATCATCTGCAGGATCGAGATCAAGGCATAGTTATTTTTAGCTTTCCTCATGATATTCGACCAAGAAAATTCTACTTTTCCAAAACCTCTCCAGGACACTAATAATAATAAGAAAGTCTCAAATAACGCCGGCATTGTCGAAGTACTATTTATACTTCATAACATATGTCTCAGCCATTTTTCAAAAATTAGTGATTTGATGCAGTACTTATTAGCAGTTACTTAGTTTGTTGTTAATATGGAAATACAGAAATCTTCCCGTACTAGTGCTTGGCGGTAGCAAGTTATTCTGTCATTATGGTCATGCTTTGATAGTTTGACAATAATCATAAATTCATTTAAGACTATCATCTGGAGGAACGAGATCACAGCATTGTGAAACTTGGTATTGATATCATTAGTCCAAGACAGTTCTACTTTTCCAAAACCTTTCTAGACCACTTATAATAAAGCCTAAACCAACAGTGGCATTCTCGAAGTACTATTTATATTTAGTAACATATCTGCGAGTAATATTTTAAAAATGTTTTGGCCAGTTTTCAAAAATTAGTGATTTGGTGTAATACTTATTAGTATTTATTTAGTTTGCTGTTAATATAGAAATACAGAAACCTTTCCGGACTAGTGCTTGGCAGTACCAAATTATTCTGTCATTATGGTCATGTTTTGATGGTTTGATAATAATCAGAAATTCATTTAAGACAATAATCTGCAGGATCGAGATCAAGGCATAGTTAGTCTTGGTATTGGCCATGACATCATTACAGCAAGACAATTCTACTTTTCCAAAACCTTTCCAGGACATTAACAATAACAAGAAAGTCTCAAACAACGTCGGCATTGTCGAAGTACTATTTATATTTGACAACCTATACGTCGGTACTATTTTTAAAATGTCAGGGCCATTTTTCAAAAATTAATGATTTGATGTAGTACTTATTAGCATCTATTTAGTTGCCGTTAACCTGGAAATACAGAAACATTTCCGTACTAGTGCTTGCCAGTAATAAGTTATTCTGTCATTATGGTCTATTGGCATGTACTGATGGTTTGACAGTAATCAGAAATTCTTTTAAAACTATCATCTTCAGGATCGAGATCAAGGCATAGTTAGTCTTGGTATTGGCCATGACATGTTATGTGATTTTTAAATTTGCCGCACACTTTGGTAGTGCCGTAATTGTTTTGCCGCTTCGTAGTAATTAATATCGCTGTTCTAATAAAAGGCTTATTTTGAGTTACCATTTCGGTATTTTGTTTGGTCTTTCGAGGCTCTAGATGTGATCAATGGTTTCTTTGTGTGAAATCGCAAGCTTTGATTTCATCCGCTAAACCTTGAACGCTTCTGGGAATTCCGAGCGTCAAAAACAAAATTTCTTCTCGAACTTCTTGCATATGATTTCGCCAGGTTGTGCAATATCGTTTGGGAGAAGTGAGGTCCCAATTGCATTTTGATTCAGTTGGCATTTAGACCTCCGCCACTCCGGGTCCTTGAAAACAACATCTGTCGAGGCCCGTAAATGTTTTTTTTTTGGAGTGAAAGCCAGACTTCCGAAAACGACGGTTGAGCTCTGGAGAGCGTTCCCTTTTTTCCTCGCGGCGTATTGCTATATTTTTTTACGATTTACCGTATCGTGTTTTGCTGTAGTGCAAAAGATCCTCGACTTATTAATGTCGGATTTATATAAGTGATAGCAAAATGGTCGCCATGGTTTTGGACAATTAAAGTTTTAATTGTTCCTACGAACTTAGTTCGGATCTTTGTGAGGTTAAAGGGAAATAAATAAATCGTACAAGTGCTGTGCCTGGTTTTTGGTTCGTTCCGTCGTTCTCGAGAATTTTGCTGACATCGTTGACAGCAGTTTGCCCCCATCAAATAGAGCAGCTCAGGGGGTTGATCTCCTTGATTATTCGGATATAGCCCTGTCTGGCATCGCCGAAGTCAACATTTCCCAGGATCAACCACCCCTTCCTTGAGTTTCTACATGGATTCGACACCTTGATCTTGTGCGAAGCCTTCTCATCCACGAAAGGTAAAAACTACCAAGTTTTGTGCTTGTGGAAAGTAACTTTCGGCTTGGCACGCGTATCTTGCAAAATTCAAATGTATTGACTTTGTTGTTACATCGATAAAAAAAATTATTAACAGTGACCTGAAGCCACTGTTTGTTTTGCATTAATTATATACCGACGCTAATTTTATGCTATCATTTCCTGTAAACTTTACGCCTTTGACCCACACAGTCATTTTAACATAAATATTGTGTGTCAACGACGGCAAGTTTTATTCTCCGAGCGCTCAAGAATTAAGATCCTGTAATTCGGATTTTTGGTGTTAAACTTGTCATATTTTACCAATATTCATATCATTATATGTGTTTTAAAGTTTACTGTGTCTTATTGTGTCTTTTGTACTTGCTGTGTAAGGATTTTGCAAGCTTTAAGATCTAGGAAAGAGCACAAAAGAAAGGTGAGTTCGATTCCCGTAGCTGTGGGTCCTTGGCCTTTCACAAGAACCTTGAAACCAGCTGGACTAGAAAGGTGGCGCCCACTTATTTCGACGCATCCTGTACACAATTTTAAGCATTTCCTCTATAAGCAATTTTAGCGAACCCCCCCCTCCTGCCCTGAGTCAAGCCGCTGGCCTTTACCATCTTTTTTTGTTTGCGGGTCCAAGAAAAGCGCGTTTGGCTGTACCAAAAATTTCTTAGCACGCCCACGTGCGATTTTCTTTGTCCCATAATTCTCGTAGCGAGATTTGGCCCGTAACAAATTTGGCGCCCAACGTGGGGCTGTTTTCTTGCCATTTTTCCCGAGTATTGGAAGAATTTCCGTGAAACGCTTTTATTTGGAAAGTTGTGTACGTTTTCCGACCTGTTTTCGCGAATTTTCCCGTAACTTTGTGTCATATTTCCCGCATTTGAATTTTTTTCGATTCTCAGTATTTTGTTTCGACTTTTTTTTTGGTATTTTCTCGAGTTTTCCGTGGCATTTCCCGTGTTTTAGTAAACCTGTGTCGAGATATTCTGTTTTGTTGAATTTTCTTGTAGAATTCTTTAAATTAACCACCCAATTTTGTGAATTTTTCAGATTTTGTTAAAACTTTCTTTAAATTCCAGTTTTTTTTTAAATTTTAGCGGATTTTCGTAGATTTTTTTTTGGAACCTTGTTGTCCTCGGTGACTTTGTTGTTAATTACGTAATTATTTGTTTAGAATCCAGTGCCGTATCTTTTTTTTCCGCCCGATCTTCACGATTTATTTGATTGACATTTTAATTCCTTGTTTTGAAGGCGAACCTTCGCTTTATTTTCGTTCAGTGTCCGACCTTGAACCTAGAGTTTATTTACGAAAACTTTCTTTATTGAATTGCTGTTCTTGCATTTGTCATCATGGCTTTGTGAATCCAGTGTCGTACGTTTTTTTTGAATCTTGTAGAATCTTTTTGGATATTTTCGTTCCCTGTCCCGAACTTTCGCGAAACCTTGTCGTGTTCTCGTATCGTTTGCAGGTTTTTTTGGTTGTTCTCGTTTTGTTTGGTTTGCTTTGTTAGATTTTTTTTTGTGTGCTGTCGTTTATTTTCGTATACTTGTCCTGTCGTTTCGTTTATTGTCGTTTATTGAAGCTTGTTGTCGTTTATTTTTCGTTTTTGAAATTTTTGATTTTTTTTTTAGATTTATTTTGTCGTTTTCTTTTGTCTTTCGTCTTTATGATTTTTTTTAATCAAGGCTTTGGTATGTCGCATATTTTGAAGTCATTTTATTGTCGTTTTCGCCTATCGCATCTTGTTAGATTGAACCTTTCATTAATTCTGTTATCGTCTCGTTACCGTTTCGCTATCGTTATTGGTGCCGTTTTGCCCTTAGCGTTATCGCTGCCGTCATGCCCTTAACGCTATCGCTGCCGTTATGCCCTTAACGTTACCGTTACTGTTTCTGTTGTCGTCTCGTTAGCGTTTCCGCTGCCGTTCTGCCCTTAACGCTACCGATACCCTTACCGTTTTCGTTTTCGTTTGCTGTGTTGCCGTTAGGCAGATCATCGACTACCGTCGGATTTAACGGTCTCGTCTTTCGTCTTCAAGGTTTTCGTCGTGGTTCAATTCCACTGTTCTTTTTTCGACTACCAATTTTGCCTTTATTCTTCGCTTCGTACCCTGAAACCTTTTTAGGCTTGTTACGTTTGATGACTCCGTTTGTTGTGAGGCTACCGTGATGTGCTGATCCCGTGAGGCACAGAACGCTCTCTTCATTTGGTTTTCGTTAATCGTCTTCAAGTCCCTTGTCCCTAAACTCCTCCCCGAGTTGTATCGGCAGGTTGGACGGAACCCTGCTCGGGTGTAAGACTTTCCCGATTGTGACTTTATTTACCCGGATTTGACTTTTGTATGTATGAATGTCTGATGATGGTCTTCTCTTCTCTTTGGTTTTCTTCTTCGTTTTTCCACTGCGTTCTGCAGCCCTTTGTTGACTGATCACCAACAACCATCCCCTGTTCTTTTCTTCATCCCCTTTCCGCCCTCTTGTTTCTTTTGTTTCGTTTGGGTCTTTCCCCAATCTTAAGTCGTTTTGGTTGAATGGGGGGACTGCTCGTGGCTTGGGTCGGCCACGGGGGGCGAACTTGTTCAATCAGACGCACGGTGGACTTTGGCCCTCAGCAGGTCCATCGGGGTTTTTTTTGTAGGCTCTCGTGGGAATGTTTTCGACTTCCCCGAGATGTTTTCGTTGAATATCGTCTGATAGTTTTGACTTCCCGTTTTCGGATCTGGATGACCAGACCCCGTTTGTAGGGAGCGCTTCACGCTTCTGAGGCTTCTCCTCCCCTACAAACGTCCCGACGTGGTTGCTGCCCGTCGTTTTAGCGTGCCGCGGCTGTGCACCGGTCTGCTGTGATGGGGTGGGCATCGTTCCGCAGCAGAGGGGTTTGTTTTCATCGAGATTTTTGGGTCGGGTTTGTTTGTTGTTTTTTTTTGTGTATTTCACTTGGTTTTTAGATTTTTCTGTTGATACCCTCTTCTTTTCATCTGTTCTTTTTCGTTTTGGTTTTGTTCCTCGATTTTCTCTTTCTCAAGAGAATTTCGAAGAAATTCTCTTCAAGTAAGGGGGGTGTTATGTGATTTTTAAATTTGCCGCACACTTTGGTAATTCCGTAATTTCATTTGCCGCTTCGTTGTAATTAATATCGCTGTTCTAATAAAAGGCTTATTTTGAGTTACCATTTCGGTATTTTGTTTGGTCTTTCGAG
>JABXWE010083819.1:0-12179 GCA_014611495.1 Limonius californicus
GCAAGGAGAAATTTATTCTTCAATAAGTAAATACAATATTAGTAATAATTAATAATGCTTTTTATTAGCTTTTAGTTGCTTGGTGGGATTTCGATGTGATAACATGGCTTGATCAAAATATTACAGCGTAAACATATTTAGTTATGAAGAGAGCATATTTGCTGCTGGTTTTGATCTCGGTCTTGGTCTTCTAACCGAAAAGTTTAGTAATGGCTAATTTATGTGTTAAATTTACTTGCTTATTCATTTAAAGTGTAGGTTTTGAATTCATATGAATTTAGAAAGTTTCTAGTATACCTAATTTAGGTTTATCACCATAAAAATGTGAATACATATTTAGAATTTCAATATATCGAATTCCTCCTTTTAACGATTTTTTTCCAGGATCCTACCAATAAAAGAACTTAGAATTTCATTTTTGTCCCTTCTATCGAATTAGTATTTACCAGTTTAGAAATTCAAAAATCGGCTACTTCTTTCATGAGAAATATAAAAGCTGTTCCGTAATTAATGATTACACGCAGGTTTGTATTTTACCACACGATTTCACAAACTTAGTTTGCTGTTGCATTTGCATTCCGGCATAGTGTACTCATCTCACTAAAATCATAAAATGGCAAAATAAAGCCGAAATGTTGTAGCTCTTAGACGAACTCGCCAGAGACCGGGAAAACAGACAAACTTTTGGTATACTCCCGAAGATTTTACTTACAATTTAAAAAAAATATATTCTACCATAGTTCAATGCTAAGACCTAGCTTCAGGCAGAAAACGTTCTAAATCATCTATTTACGAAGACATTGACGAAGTCGTTTTACATTATTGTAAATTGGCACGGAATAAAGTTTGTCCTAATCACCGGGATATTAGCGACAGCGTCACAAATAAAGAATTTGAAGAAGAAACTGAAGAAAAAGAACTCCAAAGCAACGAAGGCAAAGAAGACAATAGTTTGGTTTTTATTCGTGAAGAAGATAATGTTTTAACTAGATTGTCCGTAATTCAGAGACCATTTCAGTGTCAAGAAAAATGTACCTGAAACAGTGTTTTGTAGTTTAAACAAGTGTAAAACATTTTTCGAGCGAAAAATTATATTTAACTGTGTCTTACAATAAAAATTGCCATTTTTTAAAGTAATAATGTACGTAATCTACTTTTAAATACATATTTGAAAATTCAGACT
Organism: Limonius californicus; assembly: GCA_014611495.1. Classification (NCBI taxonomy): domain Eukaryota; kingdom Metazoa; phylum Arthropoda; class Insecta; order Coleoptera; family Elateridae; genus Limonius; species Limonius californicus. The sequence continues at coordinate 1,184 of JABXWE010083819.1, forward strand.
CATTTCTGTCGTATGTAAACGGTTTTGTTTCTGTTCCATATATCAAATTTTCTATAAGTATATCGTATTTTGTACAACGGTATGATATTTTGTGGTATGATGTTAATACGTGGTTTAATTCTAAAATTTACTTAATATATTGTGATTTTTCCAGACGCGTCTATTTATAGAAGCTTATATGTATATCCTTAGTGTGTAGTTTGTAAGTTTCTTTATGTCTGGCCTGTGAACACATATTTACAATGTAACAAGTTAAGTTGTTATTATTATTCAATAAAAACTTCAAGAAAGGAAGTCCTACTTTTTAATAAAGATTCAATCATTGTGATTTAAAGATTGAAAGACACGTTTTCGATTGCTTCCTAATAGTGAATCTGCTTTGCTAATAGATTGCTGCAATGTAGTAATTAATAAATTAAGGAAGACAAGTCGTGAGCAATGCATAGGTAAACAGTAGGAATTATAACTAAATACATTTTCAGCAACAAAACAGAAACTTAAACAAATGGAAATACTTAAACAGATATGAGTAAAAGTCAGGCGATGAAGTGGTGTTAAAATAAAACAGGCAAACTTGGGCTTGTCTTAACCATACATTAAAATTCCATCAGTTTAAAATGTGTAAAGCCTATCTACTAAACTGGCGAAATAAAATATTCCAAACAAAACTGCTGTTGACAAGTTTGCTTAGTAAATTGAAAAAGGGAGTAAAATACATACCCAGGGTATATTAATTCAAATACTTTAATTGTTGTGTTATTGTATTGCATTATTAGTATTAGTTTTAAATACTGTTTGTAGCATGGAGGCTTATGACTCTCTTATTACTTCTAAGATTATACGAAAAGAATGTAGTTGGAAAGATTGCGCTAATTTCTATTTATTTATCTTTTTCCCGTTCATTCATACTACTGTTCCTCCCCAGAACCGCTTTCGCATTACTTCAGGGGTGCGGGCGACCCTTACATACTAATCAATCATGCAACATGCAGCCTAAACTTAACTAAGTGAAATATGGTAGAATCATCCGGGGTGCAAACACACGCCCGATCTGCCGCATTTCACTGTGACCTCGAGTGGTAGTGCGTATTCGCTCTGTTCTAACAAGTGTTATGTTCGTTTAATTTTGTCGCTTCAGAGGAATTAAAATTCTATTTTAATTGCCGTTCTTATGTTGATTACAATTTTCATTATTTTCGAAAATTAAATTTATGGGAGACCACTTTCGAAACTTAATTGAACTTTTGACATGTGTATTTAGTCGGTTAACGCCGGCCAAAAATAATTCTTAGAACCCTTTTTGTCAGCAGCATGGCCTTAGTAGTGTTATGTTTCTCGGAAATCTTACGTGTAAGAATTTGTTCCAGAACTCTTGCACCATATTTCGCAATATGGTGTAACATTTTTGGGCCAATGCTTATTTGCCTTGCGTTTCCTCGTGAGTCAAATTTCCACCTTCGCTCGGCCCGGTCACCGGATTCTATCTCGGGGACCGTTGATAAATTAAGAAAAAGAGTGGACGCTAGGCCTTGGGAGTGAACTGAAGTGCTTTTTTTTTAAATATCAGATTGTGTAGCAGCTCTTCTGCTAACTGATTTATCGTTTCGTTTTTTGCGTTGGGCAAAAGAATCTTCGACTTGTGTCGGATTAAATATATTAGCAGAGTGTCAGCTTTTTGCAAAGACAACTCAGTGAAATTGTTCTCTCGACTTGTGTCGGATAAAAGCTATCAAACCCGTGGAAGTCCTGTTTTTCGAGCCGTTTCAAGCGATCCTGCCGTACAGCGGCGGAGATCTTGGCATCTGAAGTTCCGTCTCTTCTTCTCTATCGATGTCGAAAAAGTCCTGGCCTTATCTATCTATTTGGGTTAACTGTAAAGTGTATTCATAATTTGCATTAAATTGTAAAATCCGACGCCACTCTCTGCGTAGATCTGTTATAAGAAATTAAATATCGCAAGCCACTGACGGCGAGAATTTTTCAGTTCGAATGTTCCAACAAAATCTTGTATTATTGAAACATAAATATTACCATTTTCTATGTAATCGTTAAATTTTTTGTATCATCTCAGTAATCTAAAAGAAGTTGAATTATATTTGTCTTGAAATTTACCACATCTTTTATTTTTGTGTATTTTTATCTTTGTGAGCATGAACTTTGCAAGCTTTACATATAGGAGGAGGCACAATAAAGGTGAGTCCGATTCCCGTAAGCTGCTGGCTTCTCGGCCTTCTACGAGAACTGATTATCTGCTGAGATTTGGAAGGTCGCGCCCGTTAATTTTGACCTACCCTGTACACCACTAGGAAGATTTCCCTCCCGTAAGCGGTTTCCGGGAACCGCCCCTAGTACTCCGCTGAGCTAAGCCGTAGGCCTTTTTCCACCTATCCTGTTGAGGGTCGACGAAAAAGCTCCTTTGGCCCGTAACACAATTTCTATTTATTAATAATTTCACCAAAATTTTGTTTTCTATTGGGAGCGATTTTGTTTTTATACTCAATTTACCAATAAATATATATTATATTAGTCAATTAATAATTAAAATATCGCAGTATGGCCTTTAGAAAACATAATTGTGCTAGAGGTTTGTATTTGTGTGATATATTTCAATATTTTATAAATAGATAATGCTACTGTCTGTTCTTCTTCTTCATCGAGGGATTTTTGTCATATGAGACGTAGCGATGTTTTTCTTATAATTCTATTTATGTACCACAGGCATAGAGGACCTACAGCTTAACCTGGGCTCCGGACCACGGGAAGTGTAAACGCTTCTATTCCAAACAAGATTTACTAAGCGTAAGGCAGAATACCTCGCTAGTTTGACACTGCCTTGTGAGAGAAAACGCTCGTTAAAAATTCAGCGTTCTGGTAGTGCGAATTGAATCCCGTACGTTCAGTGTAGATGACTAGCGTGCTGACCTCTAGCCCTCTAGACTTATTAATTTTATTGGCAGATTCGCATACGTAAATCACTTCAAGTTTATGTTTCATACAGCCTGTATGTTTGTGAAACTGATTGTGTAAGTAGCGAGTATTCCTGTCATACATACAAAAATTAACGTGCTAAATAGGCAACGAACATTGCAGTTATATAATATTGGCTGCATTCGTAAAAAATTCTTACACTTCTTGTAAATGACTGAACATTACCTTCTTAATATAATAAAAAATTCCAAGTTGACTAGTTGAAATTTTAGAGAATGCAGTTACCTGAGGGTGGATTTTTATTTATCTATATGTTTCCGCAAGTGGGGTAGTAACTTCAAAACTAGGTAAAACTAGACACGGGTTAAAAGGATCGATGTTGTCAAATCCACATTTTAACTGCTGTAAGGGGAGTGGCGGCAAACTTATATCATCTATTCTCATTTGAAAATGAAGCTTTAAATTTAAAAGTTAGAAGCAAGTCACTACAAACTATAGCAACATCCTATCAACACTTTTAGATAAATTACTAGAGGGGAACACCAAGAATTTGCAGCTCCATGTATCTGCCCTTGTTTAGGTGCTAGATATATGTATTTCTATATTTTGGAAAAATGATATAGATTCAAGAACAAATGACAAACTTACAAATTATCTGTTTCTGATATTAAGCCAAGCGCTAAAATATGTAGGAGGCGATACAACAGAAGAAAAACAATTGAAATAATTAGTCTTTCTGTTCTGTCACTTTAATTCAGTTATTGTATTTGCTCACGTTTGAATACTGAGTTCTAAAACCGGCGATACTAACAATAATTATAGCAAATGTTCGAACTTTGCAGGAAAAAACTGAGGCAATTCTTATTTTTGCTGAAGCCAATCGAAACTTTCACGAAGCCGAGAGAATATTTAATAAACGTTTTCCCGACCGTCCTATTTCGAGGACGTATTTAAGAAAATTTGTGCAAAAATATATTAACACCAGAAGTGTGCAAAACAGGAAAAACCCTGGACGACCCGCAATTTCGGAAAAGAAACAAATTCAGGTAGTCGGCGAAATGGCAGTACATTCTCAGAAAATCAACTTCACATGTAGCTGCGATATGTGATGTATCGGCGACCACTATCAAAAAGTTTTTAAAATAGCAAAAGTTGCATCCATACAAAATGAAGATTTTACACCAGTTGATTGAAGATGATCATGATCATGCTGGAAAACCTCATCCATCCGGTAATAGTTGAGATTGCTGAAAATAATCCAAATCAATTTGACATGCATACCATATTCCAGCGCTCTTCCGCATTTTAACAGACAATCTCTCAATTATCTCGATGCAACGTATCCTCGAGGATGGATTGGTCGTCGTGGTTCAAAAGAATGGCCTCCGCGATTCCCTGATCTGACTCCATTGGACTGTTTTTGTGAAGGTATCTTAAATCGAAAGTATTTCAGAACAGAACCCGATTCCCTTTTGGATTTACAACGTAAAATAATAGGGGCTTGTGCAAATATCGGAGTTGAAACTTTCCAGAAAGTACGGGAAGAGACATTAAATAGGTTTAACTATTGCGAAGAAATTCAAGGAGCACACTTTGAACATTTATTAAAAAGTATGGCTATTCAGTTTTTGTTGTGCTTTAGAATCTTCTTCTTCTTCATTCTTCAATGGTGAACATTTTGAAAACATGTTTTACTTTAGTTCTTAGTTTTTTCCATAAACTTGTTATTTTCAATCATCTGTCATTTTTTTCTGGATGAATACTTTTTTATAATACTCAAACGCAGAATTAAAATACGTTTGAAATGAGGTGTCAGTCGACCCCCATTGCCATTTAAAAAAATATTTCAAAATGGCGCCTAGCCGCCATTTTGAAAGTTAGGAAATTTAAATATGGGCTAAACCATAGTATTTAGCCTCCCATTAAAGCTCACAAAATGTTGCGAGGAAATATCAAAAGTTAGTAGGGGGGAGGACATTTTACGACTACACTCTATGTGATACAGAGCTAATTGGTGCTAGATAAAGGCTAAAAGAAGCTAGGTTTTCAGATCCCTAATTAAATTAGAGGGTTGATAGTGTTAATTTGAATCCACCTGAATATGGCCCTAGATATTCTTATAACTTCTTAAAGATAGATTTAAAATCTTACAACTAAGTTCATTAAATCCAGAAGTAAGTTCTGAGAAAAATATCCTAACGGGGGAGCCAGTTTAGCAGACACACTTTGTTTTGGATTTAAAAAAGCAGTATATTCAGTATTATATTAAACAAGGTAAAGAAATTGGCAGTTTTGAAAAATAGGAGGCATTTATGAAAGTTAGTAGGGTAGAGGACAAATGACTGAAATATGAAACAGTCTCCTTCAATAGACAAATACTTTTTTAGGTTGTAAACCGCCAATTTTCGTTAAAATCTTATGCTCGACATATTTATATTATCAATATTTGTTCTTACGTATAGAAAATTTGATTATGTGTATAATCTGAATTCAATCCGCGGAATCAGTACACAATTGCAGTACTAGTTCAACCGAGCGTCTTTTCATTAATTTCAATTTATGACAGAATAGGAGTGAACAATATTTGCGCTTTGCAGAATGTCTCGTACTGCAAGTAGTATTCAATAAAATCCACAACTAAGTTATTAACTAGTGTATGCAACAATGCAATTCTGTAATGAATATGGGGTATTCACAGTGCACCTGCGATACTCTAAATTGGTAATTAGCGGGTGAAGTCGGTGTGAAATCCGCCGCAGTTCTCACAGCTGAACGGACAATAATATAATCACGGGGAGAATGGGGCGGCGAAGTCACGAAGCACACCAGTATATTGTACTTTATTAAAGAAAGTATTACTCATTCACATAAATTGTAGCAACAGAATGCGCCTGTGTGGGAAGCGTAAAATTTAAATTTCGTATAATCTCGCGTTGGGAGATATTAAAAATAAAACGACACTTTATCAATTATCAAAATCTAAGAGGCTGCCTTATTATTATTCTTATTGTTATTATTATCAGCTGGAAATGTTTTTGTAAGACCAGGGTAAAAATACATGGATTATAAACTATATTAAATCCCAGCAAAACTTATAAAGGTATTATATTAAAACTGGAATACAGACAGAGATGTAACCGCGTCAGGGCGCATCACGGCGCCATTCGGATTTTTATGGTTACCAGACATTGTTTATCCTGAGTTTCAAAGTTCGCAGTTTTCTTTCTTCTTCTTCTTCTTTCACTGAGCCCTTATACCATTACGGCGTCCGGTATTTGGTTGTTATCCAACTCCTCCAATTTTTCCGATAGGCTGCTAATTCCTTCATTTGATCTTGTGTTGTGTCGAGTTTCTTTGCTAGCTCTTCTATGATATTGTTTAGTGTTTCCTTGCTCTCCCAGCTGTTTTTTTTTCATATTGGTTTCGCATATAGGAATTGTTTGGTTTTCCTGTCCGGGTTCATTCTGCCAACATGTCCGAACCATGCTAACTGTTTTTTCTCTATCTTTATTGTGACTGGTTCTTGTTTAAGTTCCTTGTGTATTGCTATTGCATTTCCATATGTTATCTCTCTTGGCCGTGTCGAACGCTGCCTTTAGGTCTATAAATGTCATAAATAGATCCGTGTTTGATCCAATTTTGTCTTCTATTATTTTTCTTAGCACACTTATATGGTCAGTGGTCTGCCTTGCTGCTCTGAATCCTAAGTCTTTTTTAGTGTCTTACTGTAGATCTGGTGCTAGGCATATTGCTCTGTAGTTTTCACAATCGTTTTCGTTTCCTTTCTTGTATATTGGTATCAGCGTATTCCTTTCCCAGTCCTCCGGTATTTGATTTTGTTCCCATTGTTCCCATTGATTATTTCTGTCATTCATTCTATTACTTTGTTTCTTCCCCATTTTATCATCTCGGGTGCTATCCCGTCTGGACCTCCTGCTTTACCAACTCGAATTTCTTTTATCGCCTTTATCTTCTTGTGTTATTCATCCAATTCCTTCTTGTTCTTCATCTATTTTTATTTCTTCCTGTATTTGATCTATGTTATTTTTAAATTTTTTCTCGTGTTTTTATATTTTCTTGTTCGTTTGGACTTATTTGTCCTTTGTAATCTCTAACGAATTTCATGCTTTTGCATCTTCTTGTTTTTAAATATTTTACAGTGTTCCAAAATTTCCTATTGTTTTCCTGGAAGGCGTTTTGCACTTCTTCTCCAAATTCCCAGTTTCTTCGTTTTGCTTTCTTTAATTCCTATTTTGCCTCTCTTCTCCTTTTCACATATTCTTCTGTGTCTTCTTCCTTGTTTGTCCGTAAGTATTTCTTCCATGCTTTTTTTTTATTCCTAATTTTTTCTTTTACCTCTTCGTTCCACCATCTGGTTCTTTTTGTCTGTGGCGTTACTGTCTTTCCTCTACATGTTTTCATTGCTTCTGTTTGTAGTAGTGCATTGAGTGTTACCCATTTTTCCCCTATTGACATTTCCTTCTTTGCCACTATTTACTAAGTTCCTCTTCTAATCTTCTTTGATATTGTTCTTTTACTTCTCTATCTTTTAACTTTCGTATCTTTGTTACAATGAAGGTTTTCGTGTTTTCTTTTTCTGGGAGATTAATACTAATTTTAGGTGTTATGAATTTGTGCCGTGTGTTTAGTTCGGCGTTTTTATTTATTTTGACACAGTTTTCTTTAAGGCGTTAATATTACATTTGAGGGTAATATTTAATCCGGTAAAGTGTATATTATATAAAACTGATGGACACCGGTGTTACATACAACTTTTTAGGTTGGCAAGCCGCGCCTGGTTGGCAGAAAGAAATGGAAGTTCGGGGGAGCCACTAACTTAGGTGCTCGTTAGGTCGCATAATTTTAATTTGACTTACGGTTAACTTGTACTTAACATTTCTGCTACACAATAAATATTCTCCATTATTTAGGAGACCCAGTAACAAAAATCTACGAGGTTTGACAATTTAATTCACGGACTGGCACAATAAAATAAAGCACAATTTAAATAACACCAAAAATAGTTTATACGTGTTTAACGCCATCTCCATTCACTTAATATATACTTATTCTAAAGTTCTAAATGTTTTTGAAATCAGCAGATAAAGAGATTCGAAGAAACTGTTTTCAATTCGGCAGTTCTGTCGATTTTAATATTTTCAGGATCCTAAAACCGATCACCTTTACACCTCAACAGTTTTCACTTTAGGAAAAACAAAACGCCTGCTGGTGTTAAGTCAGGTCGATAGGGTGGGTGATAGATCTCAACTATGCCGTGTTTGCAGTGCAGAATGGGGAGGTGCAATACTATGTAACAAGGAACAACTACATTTTTCTCTAAATTGCGTTTGCACTCGAGGGATACACTGCAATAATTTCTTCATCACTTCAACGTATCTGCATAAGCAAATAGGAGAATGGGCGAATACAAAAAGAGTAGAAGTAGAACAACCACGTCTCAAGAACGTCAGGAACACGACTAGTAAGACTGGCACGGCACACCTCCGTCCAGGGAAGACGCCTTGGTCGCTCTCCCAAGAGTTGGAGTGATACTCTGCAATAAAACAGTCTTAAAGCTTATTAATTAAGAAGAAGAAGAAGAGAATCTGTGAATTGAATCTTTTTGGAATTGAGTTTGCGACGATACAATTCAAAGACTTAGTTCCTCCACAACAAATTTAAGAACTTGCTGTTCTTGATTGATGCTTAGTGTAAATTGACATTTTGCCTGCTTTTTTCGAAGATTTAAATTACCTGTTTCCAGTAATCTTTGTTCTACACATCTTATAATTTTTGCATATGCCTTAACCGCACCTGTGGCATTGTCATTACAGCACCTAATACTTTCAAAATATCGACGTAATCTCGATTACAGTTTCCATTTTAAACACAAAAATCAGAAGGGAATGAAAATGAAGATACTTATCAATATCACAGAACAATTAATAATTGTTTAATACTGTGATAACCACCTAATTTTGGAAAAACCGTGCGATAAAACTTATTAATTTGTTTTTATCAATCACTCCATAATGAAGGGCAATTGGAAAATAGACAGCTTAATTTCAGATTTACTTTAATCTCCTGAATTAAATCCCAAAAGCACGTCACTCTAACCGCATCGTCTAAAATTGGCTTAGAGCAAGGACAATTATTTTGGATTAATCTCTGTTTAATCTGTAAAAATTCAATTATTTTGTTAATTATTTTAATTAATTTTGCGAATCGTTGGGTTTTCTGCTCTAAATGATTTGGACAAGCAGAGGACGATCACTTAGTTAAGGAGACCTTTAATGAATGTCACTGCTGTATTAAGATCTTGCATGGTATTTAAGAAATCAACGACTATTTTAGTATGTATTAATAATGATACGTTGTAGTTGTAATGCCATAGTTTGAAAGCAAATTGCAAAAGTGAGAGCAAAAATTCCATGCCAGATCGTTTTGCCCAGAGGAGAACTACAGTTACGCTCAAAGGACTCACAAAAGTATGCATGATAATTTCTAAAAATTGACTAAATAAATAACACAGATTTTGCACAAAAGCAGTTAGAAGCAAGAGCTAATTTTATTTGTTACAAATACCTATAAATAATTGTATAATGGCATGAATATTTCCAACATTTCATTGTTGGTATAATTCAATAGCCAGAACTTTACGCAATAAAGCGTTATTTATTTTATTCCATTTTTTTGTAAACACCGCTCTCGTTCCCGTTATTGAAATAACATTAATTATAAAATAATTTTTCACAGTATCCGACAGAAAATAACAACATTTTATGTAGATATAATTATATCCAACAATAGAGGATTGCGAACATTATCAATAAAACCTTCCCAATGACAAAAATAATTCATATGTTTGCCGCAATAAACATAATTTACAAGTTCACTCAAACAAAACATTTTATTTGAAATCGAAATAAAAGCTCGACATTTTTTTCACCGGAGTGACAACACACCTTTTACAATACAATATACTGTCAATTGAATGAAGAGATTAAAATCAGTGTTTATACAGCGTTAAGCACAATGCGCATCCTCTGAATGGGCCAGTTTAATTCAATATTCACTGGTGCAAACATCAAAAAATATACTCAACAAATGTCCGCAGATTCGCCTCACATCAAGAGACCTATGAACGCGTTTATGGTGTGGTCCAGAATTCGAAGAAAGCACATTTCCAACAGTTATCCGCGACTGCATAATTCGGAAATTTCTAAGCTGCTCGGGGCCGAGTGGAAGTTACTCTCGGAAGTGGAGAAAAGGCCCTTCATTGATGAAGCGAAAAGGTTACGAAGCCAACATATGCTGGACCATCCTGGATACAAATATAGGCCTCGGAGGAAGCCTAAAGTAGATAAAGACGGACCAAAGAATGGGGGAAGAATGATGTATCCTGCGGTTGTACAATATGCTGATCCTATACAGCAGGCACTAAATCGCGCTTTTTATGGAAGTATTCCCGTAGCAGGTGAGGAAATTTTGTAACAATAACTGCTTGTTTTTTAATAATAAATTGTACAAACTTATTTGAAATACATGTTAGATGAAATCTAAAAGTCATTACAAATTAAGGGAAACAGTCTGAGATGTTAAAATAGTGTAAAAATTTAATAGTTTCGTTTAGTTCTTATTTATATATCAGATGTATTAACAAAGATTGGACTTAAAAAAATGTGTGACCTTGATGTAGATATTTTAAAGGCCATAATGGGAAATCCTTAAAAACAGCAACTTCATTGACATTAATTGTTTAAAAATATACGATACCTTGGGAAGCATTGGAAACTTCTTGTCAGTCATATTGCTCTTAATATTATGTATATAATGTTATATGCCCTAAACAATTTTTTTATTAACTATTCATAGTGTTTGAGTCAAATGTATATGAAATTAAAACCAAGTAAATAATAATATGAATTATCTCAAAAATTAAAACAAATTTATGCTTCAATTAATCATGAGGTTATAAGAAAATAAATAACGATACTAAATATTATCTTGATATTAACATTCTGGATCACCCGACTTTCTATAACATACTTCAAGGTGAGCAAATCTT
>JABXWE010083831.1:0-13807 GCA_014611495.1 Limonius californicus
AATTCGTGTGGCCTCGATTGGCAACGCGTTGCCGCGCTAGACCACCGAGGCCCCTAACCTAACCTAACCTAACCGCTTGTACTATGAGGCACCATTACGAAATTCTTAGAAATTTGTAAATTGCTTGTTGTAAGCAGAAAGTTTCCTAGCGTTTGTTAAAATAATAATATAACTTGGCGTCGAGTTGGGCTGGCGCCCAGTTGTCTTGGCGCCCAGTTGGCTTGTCGCCCAGTTGGCAGGCGCCCAGTCGGCGGCGCCCAGTTGTCCTTTGCCGCAAATTACCAGCCTCAGTGCATTAGGTTTACTTCGAATTTAGCATTTAGAAATCTAACGTTGCCGCCATGCCTCAGTGTAGTCGAAAATTAAAAACAAATAAATTCAAGTTTATATGTGTGGCCTCAAGTGGAAAAATTCAATTCTGAATCCATTCTCAAACAATATTATAATTGTGGATACGTTTTCTAGTAGTACTGAATGTTTTGTATATTTAAAAATGCAAATAAAGAAAATTTTTAGACGTTCATATATGCTACCAATATTGATTGGCGAATATAGAATTCTTCTTAAACGTAATCAAGATTCTTGTAATGACAGACGCCATAGAAAATATGTAATAGGGTAGATCAAAATCGGGTGATCTAGGTGGCTAAAATATTTAATATTTAATCCAATAGCGCTATTATGATTGAATTTTGAAGCAACTCTTTTAGGATAGGTATTTAAAATGCAAATGGAATCCAATAAATTCTGACAAGCTGTGGGACATGCTGTAGACATTCAGAAAATTTTACCTCATTATGGAATTCTACCAAGAGCAAAGTAGGTAAAATATTAAATTACACGCAACTTTCTGTTAAAACGAAGTACAAACATGCTGAATGGCAATGTAAATAAATCACAAAGGAAGTTGTTGGGAACGTTTTAATATTTGTTTAAGTAATTAGTTATACTCCTACAGTCACTTAACATTCATTGTAAAAATGCATAGTACCGGAAGACAAAGTCGCAATTGTGTGCTTCTTAGAATTTTTTATACACATAGAACCGTTATTGTACTAATATACTATAATTACAAACTTAATATGCATGTCAGTATGATATTATGTACTACATCCACATATGTAGAACAAGAAAAATACCCCCTTCACAGCAACAGCCGACATATGTAAATATGTTTTTTACAGTTTTGTGTCCATTAAAATGCAAGAGGAACTTCTGCGTGGCAGTAATAACGAGCGCTTAAAATAGCCTTGGAAATCAATTTCAAGTTCGTTAATTGGCTACTGTAAACATAAATCTGGTTTCAATGTCACTTTGCTATTAGTACACATATTATACGCTTATTATTCATTTAATGTCTTACGTACGCTGATAGCCGATTTCTGTATAATTATGTGTAAAAGTATTAAATTAGATAAAATTAACTAATTGTGAATTTAGGATATGGTATTTTTGCTATTTAATGTTGCGTTATTTAAATAACTTTAAACTTTGTCATAATGATATTGTAACTTCATACTGATTTCGCCTATTACAATTTTTTATGTAAATCAAAATATAATAAATATAAAATCACACTTTAATAGATTCATTTAACATCACCTATTTAAACTGATTGTTTTTTTGGAATTTTTGCTGTAGGTATATATTTTTGTATTTCCATCGACATGCATGGGTTCCAACAATAAAAAGTTTGTACTTCACCCCTGATTATGTTTTGTACCACAGACTTCTAACCGTATCTTTGAGAATTTAAACAAAACAAATGCATTGAAATTTCCCACATTTTTGCGGAATCCGAGGATATAATGTAGAATCAAGAATATGTCTATAAATCATTATAACATTACCAAAATAAAAACTGCATGAAAGAAGCAATTACAAGCAGTTACAACAACAATATGTGTATAGTACCCTTTATTCATACCTGCATGTAAAACATGCTTTAAATATAACTGCATGCGACATCTAACGTGGTAATTTGTAACCTAACTTATACATTATGGGTACTTTACCGATTTACGTAATGTACGTCTGTGTGAAATGAAGATTTAGCTTGTATTTTTGATGTTAAATTTAAAATTATAATGTTTCAGTAAAAAATTAGAAGTAAACGTATCTCAAAATATGTTTATCTCTGTATTAAATGCCAACCGTCTTAAATTCTACGTAATTTGTAACACTCAGTTCATGGACATAATGTTACATTTATGTCTAAACAGTGTTTCTACCTTTTATTAAACTCGTACAATTTCTATATTGAGATTAATTATGTACCTACGAGGATGGTTCGATAACTACGTGGCGTAACAAATAAAACGCAAGTTTTTTTTTTCGACAAAAAACATTTTATTTTTCAATATAGTCTCCTGCTCGCTCAACATACTTATTCCAACTATATTCCAAATTAGCAATGCCTTCATTGTAGGGCGATGAATCCAAGTCCCCGAAATAACTATTTACAGCAGCGATTACCTCGGAATTAGACGAAAATCTCTTACCGCCGAGCCATTTTTCAGGTTTGGAAACAGATGATAATCGCTGGGAGCCAAATCTAGGGAATAGGGCGAATTCAAATTCAAATCCCAATTCATGAATTTTGGCCATTGCAATCGCAGACTTGTGGGCAGTTGCGTTATCTTGAGGGAAAAGAACTTTCTTCTTTACCAAATGAGGCCGTTTCTTTTTGATTTTGTCGCTAAGTTGTTGCAACAAATTGGCATAATACTCGCCATTTATTGTTTTCCCATTTTCTAAGTAGTCCATGAGAATCCCAATGTCTGCTATCTCGCGCACTTTTACTCGACGGTCATCCAATACGATACGGTGGACTTTTTCAATCATATCCGGGGCAATAGCAGTTTTTGGACGTCCACTACGGGGTTCATCATTTGTGCTCACACGACCACGCTTAAATTCGGCAACCCAGTTTTTAACCATTGAAAACGAAGGAGCGGATTCCAAGAGTGTTGAATCCAGCTCTGCTTTGATTTCGGTTGGTGTTAAGCCTTTCAAATGAAAGTACTTTATCACTGCTCTCAACTCAGTTTTTTCCATTGTTTATAAAATCACACGAGACGTTCCCTTTGGCTTACTGTCAAAAACAGACTAATTGACAGATCGTTCTGTACTGTCATATTTAATTTAATAAAGGATACTTCTACAGAATGGTAAAGAAGATTCCTCTGAACTCGCACCATGTCTGTGTTAGGCCACGCAGTCATCGAACAATCCTCGTATATTAAAACCAACGTCATAATATTGTTATTAAGTAGTAATTATAAAAACACATTACTAATTCCCTAACAAGTAAGAAAGTTATTTTTACAACTATATTCAGAAAAATCATTTTAAAATCGCCCTCGCTGTTTTGCCAGAAGAGTAAATTGTGTAAAAACCAGTTCCACAGATATTCCGTGTCGCATAACCTGAAAATTCAAAATGTGTATAAATGTTCGTCTCTCCACCTTATTAAGAATTGTGTTAAAAACACCCCCTTGGACATTTGTTCCTTGAAATACACTTTACACTATTTAAAATGTTTAGGCGTTCCACTAAAAAACCAATTAATGACAAGCAAAGCAACCAGATACAGAATAATGACAACAAACTATTCTTTGATTAAGTACACATCTAAAATCTTCACACAGATTAGTTGTTATTTTTTTCAAGAAACTACTAAACAAAACTTGGAGAGTAGCGCACGGGTTCGTTTAGTTTATTTTTAAAGTGTTAATACTGAGTCATTCTTCGCAGGAAAGGTAACGTACTTCCCACACTGAATTCAACGAAACCAAAACGTGTGTTTTTTTAATTTGCCGTCAAAGTGGGCGCTGAAAAGTTCATTGTTAACATATCACAAAACGTATCTAACCCCACTTTTATAAACAGATTTAACAAGAAAGCGTTCAAATGCGAACATTTAAAAATAGCTTTAATAAACAATAAATTTCCATCAAATGATAATAACTTAATTGTAATTAATTGCAATAAACAAAAAATGTATAACAAATGATCGAAATGTCCACCGCTTTGTTTTTCCAATAATCTGTGCTGGAATTCATTCACGTTATGTATTGACTGCTGGGAAATGGAGTTCTTTAAATACGGCCACATAAAGAAACCACACGGCGTGAGGTTGCAGGATCTGGTAGGATAAGGTACTGGTGTTTCGACTAATAATCCGTCTATCGAAAAATTCTCATAAGGTGTCATGTGTTGTGGCCCCATCTTGTTGAAAAAACCCAAATCTGAGTTCATCGTCTTGAAGTTCTTTCAAAAGTAGCTGTAAAATCTCGTCTCGCCTCTGCAATAAAAATGTCTGCAAAAAACTCTTCGTTGATTTTTCAACAAAAATTCTTTTGTCTCACTTTTACCTTTGAAAAGTATAGTCCAACTATTCTATGCCTTGAAATAGCAGCCCACACTCCTATTTTTTGAGGATGAAAAGGCGTCTCTACCATAAAATTAGGCTTCTCCAAACTCCATAAACGCATGTCGTCCGTGAAAAAAGTTTTCTCAAATAAGTCATCATTGAGGATATTTAAGAACCACTGACAATATTCGACACGTTGAGGATAATCAGCTTCGTGTAATTGTTGCACAGACTGCAAACGGTAGAGATACAATTGGATATTTTTCTTTAATATTTTGTGGCAGGTTTTAGTTGACAACTGAACTGGTTGAGACAATTTGATGTTCCTGTCGCAAAACAATTTTATTTGAAGAGGTTACGTTACCAAACACAAACAACTGACAGGTAGAGATTATTGACAGTGAAATTGGTGTTCTCTAAAGAAAGATTAGTATAAGTATAACTTACTACAAATAATTATTCAGGGAAGAATACAAGGAAGAAGCAGTCGGGGCAGAAGACGTATATCTTGGTTGAACAACTTGAGAACATATTTCAATTGTACCTCCGCCGACTAATTTAGAGCTGCAACATCAAAGATCAGAATAGTTGAATAGCAGTGGTGATTGCCAACCTTCTCCGAGGAGACGGCACGTGAAGCAGAAGAAAAGAAACATTCTGTTTAGTTAAAAAATTATTAAAGCATAAACTGACTACTGTACTTATGTATTTCACTAACGGAATAGACAATTTAGTCTTGAAAAAGATCAAACTGTAAGCTAAAAATTCAAGTAAATGACCACAACGGCACAAACGCAAAAAGTGAGGTTAGGTGGAAACAGCTGATGTGTGGTACGTTCACTATGAACTTTTCAACACCTACTTGGACGTCAAATTAAAAAAAAGAAAATATAACGAATACTTTGCATATTGCCCTGCAAAAAATTAGAAAAAATATACAATATTGTATGTTTATATAACTGTTTTATATATTCAGCAGTGAAAATAACCCGGCACTCACTCGGTAAAAAATCGGTTTTAAATCGCTAGGCAACAAAAAAATAATAGTAAACAATTGACAATCAAAAAAGAAATGAAACCAAAATGAACACAAAATAATTTCTTACTGAAATCTATGCTCCGTATATACCCATTTGACTATGGATAGCGGACGGCAGGTGATAGAAGCACGGTCAACACTCGTTCGTTGCACACATACCAACGTATGTCACAAGCTTAGTGTTTCATTTTTTGAAACACTCAGCATATTGCATACCAACAACATATTTTTCCTACTTTCACCCCTGAATACACTACATAATTAATAAAATCATTTATATTTCCGATCTTTTCAGGTGACAAAGCAGACAGGGATTACATAGGGTTTGCCACCCTACCAGATCAAGTACATCGAAAATCTGTGAAAAAAGGTTTCGACTTCACCTTGATGGTGGTCGGGGAATCAGGCCTAGGAAAATCAACGCTTATAAACAGTTTGTTTCTTGAAGACCTCTACAAGAGCAGAATCGTTCCAGATGTTGCAGAAAAAGTTCAGCGCACAACCACCATTGAGAAGAAAACGATGGAAATTGAAGAAAAGGGCGTTAAATTAAGGTATGGTAATAACTGAGTTTCTTCATTTTTATTATAGAAGGCCATTCGATTTGCGTTCTTCAATTATATGGTTACAGTTGTATCTAAGATTTTTTTTTTATTTTGTGTCTGTACAATTCGGTTTATATGTCTCAAATTTAATCAACTTCCATTACAGATTAACAATAATCGATACTCCGGGGTTTGGCGATGCCGTGAACTGTGAAGATAGTTGGAAAGTTTGCACAAATTACATCGACGAACAATTTAAACAGTATTTCACAGACGAAAGTGGTCTCAACCGTAGAAATATTCAGGATAACAGGGTACACTGCTGTTTGTATTTCGTTCCTCCTTGGGGCCACAGGTACTTTCTTATACAGTTTTTAATTGCAAAGTAGGAGGGCGGCATTAAATGTTCTAAATAATATTGTTTTGCAGTTTAAGGCAAATGGATTTGGAACTAATGAAACGGTTGCATCGTAAAGTGAATCTCGTAGTTGTTATAGCCAAGGCTGACACTTTAACTGCCACAGAAATTGCCAAGCTCAAACAAAACATATTGAACGACATACGCGAAAATGGAATACAGGTTAGTTTACAATTGTATTATTTATATTAAAAGTTGAGCGAATTATAAAATCTCATGGTTTGAAAGTTAACTTGTCGTCAGACTGCAATTCCTACAGAGAGTTTAACAATATCAATTTTAAATTAACAAAATGAAATACATAGTTGCATGTTGGTCTAATCGAAAATTAGTTGTAATTTGGTATAAGCTATTGGCTGCGTTATTTACAGACTATTAACACAAATACATATAGCAACATTATCACAGTATGCTATTGCAATCTCAATATTGCTAACGTATACTTTCATTTAGCAAGGAAAGCTGATTTAACAGTGTTTATATCAATTCATTTCACTTGTCTCAACGTGTCACACTATGTAAATTCTGATATTTCAAAATGATAATACAATCTCCAAAACTAATTCTTATATAACTTATATGTAACTGCTATAAAAGATACTGAATAGAAGTCTCTAATAGTGCAACTTCAGTTGGAAATCTTGGGTACCATTGTATGTTCTTTATTACATAGTAAAAATTAAATATAATACATAACAACTTACAGGCAACCCTCGATTTACGCCGGTCCCATTTACGCCGGTCCCGTTTACGCCGGTCCCATTTACGCCGATTCACTTTTGCGTCGATCACTGACCACAACCATGATCATATATTTTTTCCGATATGACAAATCAGTTGCTTGTTGTATACTTATGCTACCATAAATAATATTAAATAATACTGTAGAATTTATTACATAATTAATACATTTTTTGCATTTAATGAAACACATCCTATGTTTGAGAAAAAATTTCTACCAATTAAAACTTTTACACTACGCCACTATTTAGAAACGTCAGCGTGTGGGCCTAATAGTGGCGCTTATCATTAAATTACTCCAAGCACGCGAAGGTCAATGTCCAAAATTTATATTATTTTTTTATTAATATAATTTTCACTTCTTATATCATGTAGGTTAACAATAGACAGTTTCTTTTAATCGAAATAGGATATTTCTAAGATTTAAATATCCCACCATAGAAAATGCTTTGCAGAATTTTGGTGCCTAAAACCCATCCCGATGGGTTATCATTGATTTGATTACATAAAGGGTTTCATTTGGCGCCGGTCGCCCCAAGAACACAACCCCGGCGTTAATCGAAGGCTGTGTAACAAATTAATATAAATTATACATTTTTAATATAAAAAATATACTTCTGAATTCAAAACTCATTTTCTGTCGTTTCACTTTACGTTATTTCCGAAGTTGCTTAGTAAAACAATTCAGGCAAAATTACATTTTGACAGTAAAATACCTTATTAGCGTCGTTCGGGGAATACCCTTCATCCCTTTGTAGTGCAGCAACTCACAGTACTAATGTAGTCCGATTACCACTTCCAATGCGTTTCAACATTATACGTACAGAGAGCGCCACTCGTTTATATATTCCATAATTGCATTATTCGGAAAATACCCTGCTTTCTTTAATAGTTTCCTCTTACCACTTTTTAATGTTTATTTCTTGAAAATAGTAGTATTGGTTGCCTATCTTCCATATGCAAATGGTACTCAAAGTATATCTACATTAATTTGTTGTATATTGTTTTAGATGTATGAGTTTCCAGAGTGTGATAGTGATGAAGATGAAGACTTTAAACAGCAAGACAGAGAACTGAAAGCCAGTCTGCCTTTTGCAGTAGTTGGCAGCAACACCACTCTGGAAGTAGCTGGTCGAAAAGTAAGAGGGCGACAGTATCCATGGGGCGTAGTTGATAGTAAGTACGTAAATACTTGTAGGACTAAGAACGGCTATATTTAAGTAACTTTAAACGTGTATGTAAATAATAACAATGGAAATATTAAAACCTTATTGTTTCTTCTTCTAACTGTTAATATTTTGTTAGAAAACATTCGAAAACCTACTATATTATAAAATTGCGGCGATATTCGGAACTAACATCACTATAGTCTGCAAGAGTTTAAGCCAATCAAAAATCTACTCTTCAAAGAGCGCACATAACCTCACGTTATTTGATCAGCAAGTAGTGGAATGGTTTGCCACTTTTCAATATTTATAAATAACACAAAAAGTGCATTGCTAATATATAGCTTATGCACTATAAAAATGCTGTGATTGCAAAATAATAGTTAATTAAATTTATATTTTAATGGAAAACTATTTCACGGCGGGAACGTGATACATACTATTGAAGCGTGATCCGTGTCTATCTTGCTGTGATTTATTACGGTGCATAAGAGAGAGAGAGAGTAAAATGCAAGTTTTTTTAGGTGTGGAAGTTATCATGGCAATAGTAAAAGTTGATATCCGGTTGCAGTGATCGTTTGCCGAATTTGTATTAAGGATGTTTTTAAACACATAATTTCGATGTTACGGATCAAAATTTCGAAAATAATTTCTAGTAACATAACATAACAATTCAACTAAATACAGAGTGTCCCAGAACTAAGGAGCCATACGGTAATAGCAGATTCTTTGTGTACAAATATTACGATTTGTTTAATAAAACATAGCCCAAATGTCAATAATAACCAAGACCAAATCAAACAAATTTTTATTTTTGTATTTTTCAAATACCTTTGAAAAAATATAAATTTTCCAAAATTTTTGGAAGTTAGGGTGTTTTTGGCGCGAGTAATTCAAATTTTAACAGTTTTTCTGTTACCTAGTAACGGAGGACGTAGAGGACGCCATCTACGACACTTTTGTACTCTTTAAAAAATCATAACTTTTTTGTGCTTTAGGGTATGATCTTTTTCGTAAAGATATCGATTTTTCAACTTTTTCTACGTAAAAATGTTATACTTTATTGATGTCGCTACGAGTAACCGTTTTCGAGTTATTTGGGTTTAAAAGTTTCACTACATTGCAATCTTAGTCACTTAGCGTCATTTCAACTAATTTTATAAGCTTATGTGGGATTCCTAGTTCCCGTAGTCCATTATACATTCTCTTTCTATTTATTTATCTTTAGGAGTGTTGTACCACGGTAACTTTTGCAGTCCTCTTTATTTCCTTTTTTATGGATAGGCACAATTTGCCCAAATTTCCATTCTTTTGGCATTTGCTCTTCACGCCATATTCGCTTAATGAGTTCGTGTATCCTTTGCCATAGTGCTTCTCCTCCTAATTTCACCAGTTCGCCAGTTATTTCATCACAACCTGAGGCTTTATTGTTTTTTATTTTGCTAATTACTTCCTCACTTTCTTCTATAGTTGGTTCTTCA
Source organism: Limonius californicus (assembly GCA_014611495.1). Classification (NCBI taxonomy): domain Eukaryota; kingdom Metazoa; phylum Arthropoda; class Insecta; order Coleoptera; family Elateridae; genus Limonius; species Limonius californicus. The sequence goes on from JABXWE010083831.1 coordinate 9,766, forward strand.
ATTTGAAGCTCCGCTGTGAAGTAGTCTACTTGCTGAACTTCTTGATCTTCCGTTACATTTAGGAGGTCTTCAAAATGTTTCTTTCCACCTGTTCAAAATTTCCTGTTCTTCATGTAGTGCATTGCCTTCTTTGTCTTTACAAGTTATCATCCGTGGGTGGAAGGAATGAGATTGGCTTCTAATATCTTGGTAGAATTTTCTTGTGTGGTTTCTTCTTCGATGTGCCTCTATTTCTTCTACTTTCCGATTTATTTGCTCCTTTCTTTCTTTTTAGTAGTCTTCGTGCTTCGTTTCATATACTACTGGGTTATTTCTTGTATTCCTTTGTAGGCATCTTTTCCTTGCTTCGTTTTTCAGGGATATTGCTCGTCTGCACTCGCTGTCAAACCATTCATTTCTTTTTTCATTTTTCTTAGTTCCTATAACTACCTCTGCAGACTTTATGGTTACGCTTGTTATCCTTTATTCCATTATTCTTCTTCTATGTTTTCCACTGGCTCTTGTTGTTCTAGATGGATCTTTATACTTTGTAAATAATTCTTTGTTTCCCCTTGTGCTTTTAAGTTTCAATGTCCCATTTCCTCTTCTTATATCCTCTTCCTCTATTTACGTTTGCGATTCTTTGTTTCCAGAAAGCTTTCACCAGGTAGTGATCAGAGTCGCAATTAGCTCCCCTGTAGGATCTTATGTCTCTGAAAGACGTGGCTCTTCTTTTAAAGACCAGAATGTGGTCTATTTGGTTCGCCTGATTGCTGCCTGGTACTCTCCATGTTCCTTTATGTACTTTCTTATGTTCGAAAAAGGTGCTGCTTATGATTAAGTTGCTGAGTGTAGCTAGATGGCAGAGTCTTTGTCCGTTGTTGTTAGTTTGCTCATGTAATGTATGTTTTTCCGCTATTCCTTTGTTATGTATTATGTTCGTCATAGAATTGATCTTTAACTTCTTCTTCATCATCTTCTGTAGGGGCATATGCATTAATGATGGTAATGTTATGAAGTCTACCTTTTAGTAGTAATTTACATATTCTACTGTTTATTGGCTGAACCTTATTATCGACTTTCTTATCCTTGTGTTTACTATTATAAAACCTGTTCCTTGTTGGCCTTGTGTTTCTCCTCCACTATACATGAAATAATATCTGTCTTCATCTATTATACCTTTTCCACCCCATCTTGTCTCTTGTAAAGCTGTTATATCCATTTTATATTTGGCTAGTTCTTCGACTATTGTTTGCATTTTCCCGGCTTATAGCGTAGTCAGAACATTCCAGGTTCCTGTTGTTAGTTCCATATTTGGTCCTTGTTCCGTCTCTTGGGTCTGTCATCGTTGATCCGTCCGGCATAAAACTTTCGTAACTCGACTTTTTTTACGGGTAGATAGGCTAATTGTGCCTCCAGGGGGAGTTAGCCCCAGCCCAACCCCCTTTTCGGAGGACCATTTTTTTCCGTCTCTCGTCTGCTCCCGACCTTATCTTCCACCTGGGTTGGTTACCAGATCTCCGATAAGGTTGCTCGGGTTGACAGGGTCCGCCACGCGAAAGTGAGAGTCGGAATTGAGTAGGAGAGGCTAAGCGGCATGATCTGGATCCGATACCGTGTATTGCGTTTCACTACCCCATTATGAACAATTATAGGTTATCTTCGATATATTATTAACAAAACGTACTGCCAATAGAACGACTTTGCCTTGAAAAGACAGGACTATGACGTCATGCAAATTTAAATTTTTTCTGGGCTGAACTGGCCTTTAAGTAAACAAATTACTTTTGCTGGTGACCTAATTTTAAATTCAATAAGATGAATAAATCTAATATTAAATGAAAATAACTATTGCAGGGAAAACAATACATACTAAATTGTTGTTTATGGAACGGGCTTGATCTTATTATGTACCATTTGAGTAACCACAATCTTTTCTAAAACAACTTAGCCTACTGAAATTCCCATTAATTTAGCGTTCAAAATTTATAATTATAAACTGCTCAGTTTTCGCTCAGTCTCATCTTATCAAAGAAAGTAATTAAATAATTAATCCAAAATTACTATAAAAGCAAAGGTGTTTGAATTCTCTTTAAATACAATATTTAATTATAGCACTTCTGATACGGAACGCCCTGTACATTTCGAGCTTCAAGCTAGCAGATAATTTCATCATTTAATGTCTAATTCCAATTAGAAGAAAAAACAATATATCAAAATATACTTACTTACATAGCTTATAACCTGTGATCAAAAAGCTTTCAAATTAACGAGGACTATGGAAATTTATTGCATGTCTGAGATTGAACTATAATCAAATCCAATTTAAACAACAATCAAATTAAAATAATTTATTCATCTGTAAAAATCTGTTTAATATGGTTGTAGGAGATTTGTTTGTTTACTTTTTAAAATACGAGATACGCTTTGAGGTTAAGTTCACTTTGCTTGGGTTTACATTTCAAAAATAAAAACAAGGTACGTAACATCACAGCTACGACTTGCTTTGTAGCACTCACGTCCAACCCTAATTTGAAAACATTTTGATATCTCTTTATAAAACTATAATTAATTGTAGTCTTTCCATTATATCCTGACGTTAACTCTGCCCACACATTTTGTTGACTGCAATGTTAATATTTTAAACAGTTACATATAAAAATATGAGTAATGGTCATTGACAAACTTTAGTCATCATAATAAATTGTTAATATACATATGCTTAACTTGCAAATCAAGTGAAACTGTCGTAGCGACTTTTTTGCACTTTTCTTATTTAAATAATCACAAGTTGAATTAGTCACTTGTTGTGGGTGGGATTAGCGTCAGGATACAATGGAAAGACTGTACCTAGGTTTAAGAAATCCCAATCGTTATTACATATTTCGGTTTGTTGTAGTTGAGAATCCAAAGCACAGTGATTTCATAAAACTACGAACGATGCTGATTTCCACACATATGCAAGACTTGAAGGATGTAACGGAAGATGTTCATTATGAAAACTTCAGAGCTCAATGCATATCACAAATTTCCCAACACGCATTAAGGGAAAGAGGGTAAGGATTTTCCCAGCTTCATACTTTTCAATTATTCCAAATTATTGTTTTAAGTTATAGAATTTCCTATTTATGCATGAGATATGGTATGTATACAGCATTCCAGAACACGTCATTTCTCTCATTTAAAAATGGCTACTGGAGGACATTCAAGCTGAAGTTAACATATCTGCTATGTTGGTTGTAAAGTTTTAGAACTCTGTATTTCCAAGTACCCATCGAAATTGTTCTTGTAGGTGAATTGCTGCAATGTTATTATTGAAATTATAAACAAACATCTGATTGATGTAATTACTTGATCACGCTGAATGAGTTGAAATTTTATGTAAGCGTTCTGTTTACTCTATTTGCCACAAGTGCAGCCATTGTTTTATGGCAAATAGAGTCCTTTATTATACGTACGGTCGAACTTCTATATAGCGAATTTCTCCATTTCGTGGATTTTTTCAGGTCTCCTGGCAGTGAGAGCCGCTCGATCAAGAAGCAGACGCACTTTGACCTTCTTATAATACCACATACAACCAAAACTAGCAAATTATTTACAACAAAACACAGTTTTAACGTTTCTCCATCATTTCTGCTGGTTTTTTTCAATGAGCTGGTAGAAACATACGTGGTACAGTATGGGTATGTTTCGATGTCTCTAGAATTATTAAAAATTAATTGAATAAAGAGGTACTAAACTTTACATAACTGAACTCGCAAAAAGGAGTTCTATAGATATATAACAAAGTATACAGGGTATTCCATTTAAAATAAAACGTTGATATCATTTCCCGCTGCACCTGAACCTTCCGCCAATACATTCATTGCATCTAACATATATTGGAATCTTAATGCAGAAAATTTTGTCCATATCTCGGTTACCGTAGTAGAGATATTTGTATTGTGCTGTGCTTCTGTCCAACACTACATGTTCGAAAACAATGAGCAATGCTGTTTGCGTAAACCAATACCATCAAGCATCGTTATATGATATGAATATTATATTTTATATATCCATGTTA
>JABXWE010083857.1:0-11195 GCA_014611495.1 Limonius californicus
TTTTTGCTTTATACGTATTTCGACATACAATATGTCATTATCAAAAGCATTTAATGAAGTAAACATTTCTAATTGCTTGGGTAACAGCACACTGGATCTTGGTTTTGGGCTTGGCTCAGGTCTTCTATTCCAAAACTTCCAATAGCGGGGAATTTATGAGCTCAATTTGCTCATTCATTAAAGGTGTGTTTGTTAAAGTGTGTTTGTGAATTTGAAAGGCCTCGAGTATATCCAATTTACGTTTATCATCACAGAAGTGTAAAAATGTTATTATATTATGTGATGTCAATGCATGATTATGTTCTAATAAGTGTTTAGCATAGTTAGATTTTTCTGGGTGTTTATATTTGTATGAGCGTATGTGTTCTTTCTATCTGGTGTCAAAATTTCTAATTGTTTGGCCTATGTATACATAATAGAGCTGGCAACCGGATTCGGATTTTCGGATATCCGGATTTTTTTTATGCGAAGATCCGGATTTTGTGAAAGCTAAAAATCCGGTATTCGGATTTATCCGGATTTCGGATTTTAGGTTTAGATCCGGATTTCGGATTTCTCACAGAGATCCGGATTTCGGATTTCTCACGGAGATCCGGATTTCGGATTTCTCACGGAAATCCGGATTTCGGATTTCTTACAGAGATCCGGATTTCGGATTTCTTACAGAGATCTAGAATCGGAATCGCTTCTTTAGGTTTAAGAATCGGTTCTGCAGCGTCATTAAAACCGATTCTCGAGTCTAGAATCGAAATCCGATTCTAGAATCGAGAATCGAAATCCGATTCTAGAATCGAGAATCGAAATCCGATTCTAGAACCGGGAATCGAAATCCGATTCAAGAATAGAGAAACGAAATCCGATTCTAGAATCAAGAATCGAAATCCGATTCTCGAATTGAGAATCGAAATCCGATTCTAGAATGGAGAATTAAATTCCGATTCTAAAATCGAAGATTTATTTTCGATTCTAAGAATTGAAAATTGATTTCCTAATTTAAAATCTACGATTCATTTAGTTTTTCAAGAATCTGTTTACTACTCTAAAATCGTCAACAAAGATTCGTTTTCGGGTTGAAGGATCGCACAAACAAAGACAAAATATTTCGGAGTACTGATAATAATCTTTCGCATCCTTCTTACTAAGGTAATCTTAAGCTTCCTATTTAAATAGGGGTTTTAAATGCACAGTTCCTCATGTGCGCAAACCTTTCCTACTTATTGTAACCACCTGTTAATACCATTTTGCTGTTTAACCCTTCCGTGACCGTGCGGGGTAACTCAGTTACCCCACAAGTCATTTTTTTAAAATATTTTCTTAAATAATGTATTCACGGCATTGCCCGTTCATGTATGCCTCCAATAAACATTAGCGTAGGTTAATACATCATATTTGTTAGTAATTTTGATTTTTAGAAATATTTTTTTAACTTTTTCATCCCATACCAAATAACCAGAATAGCACCCACCCGTAAATATTCCTCAAAATGCTGCAAGTACAAGGTGCTCATTCTGTCCTCGAAAACATGACGGAAAGTAAAAAATATCACATATGCGGAAAAACAATCTGCAATGTCCATCGGAAGGAAATAAAAAAATAATTTTGTCTTGAATGCGAACAGTTGGAGAATTAATCATTTTACATTTACTTCATTTATTTAGAATATATAAATTTTTATTTGTATCGTCAGTAAATCAAATACTTGGAGAACTGCTTTGTTGCATTTATTTTGACTTGTAATATCTTTAAAATAAATATAAAACAAGTAAAGTACCAAAAATTTAAAGAAAACCATGGGGTAACTGAGTTACCCCGCACGGGCTGCCACGTAAATTCCATTAGCACGGTCACGGGCGGGTTAACTATGCTTTATTAACACGGTAAGCGGTTTAATGCCCGATTGCTCAATAGTAAATTTTATTACGCGTAAAAAACAATAAAAACAAATATTATTGTAAGAACTCCCTTAAGCTATAATAGCTCTTTAAGTATAAAAACCTTTTTTTAAAAACTGATTCACATTATTAATTTCTTTGAAGCATATTGGCAATTTATTTATAATTAATGTACAGGTATGACCAAGTGATTTTATATAATTTGAAGTTTTGAACACGCCTAAGTGTATGCTATTACAGTTTGTAGTAGGGTAACGGTAAATATTTCCATTTAAGACAAATTTATCTCTATATTTTGTAAAAAATAATGCCGCTTTATAAATAAGCAGTGATGCAACTGTTAAATTTTTTTTGTCTTTAAAAAGCTCTCGAAGTGAATCTCGGGATTTCATATTAAATATTGATCTTAAGATTCTTTTTTGTAAAATAAATACCCTGTGAATATTCACCGCGATATCGCATATCAATATGTTGTATGTTACGACAAATTGCACTAATGCTTATTAAACATTCATAAGATGTTCCTGCGAAAGTTCTAGAGTATTGAAAAACGTCCTGCTTAATCTATTGCATATATGATCTACATGATGTTACCAGTTTAACTTGTCATCTACATTTATTCCTAAAAATTTACACGATAAGTCAGTGTTTAAAACTACATTATTACATCGGAAGCTTAAATTAGGCAGTGCCCTTTGTTTATCAAAATGTATACAAGACGTTTGATTAATATTCACCATTAAACCATTTTTTCCGCACCAATCAATGAAGGCATTGACTGCCTTTGTTATTTATTTTCATCTTGAATCATGTAGTTCCTTCACCGCTTTTGCAGATACCGCTAACCAGGTATCGTCTGCATATAGTACGAGCCAATCTGTTTCGACATTGTTGTCTAAGTCGTTCACAGAAAGAATATAAATAAGAGGACCCAGAACTGACCCCTGGGGAATTCCCAAGTCCACCACGAATTTATCTGAATACTGATTAGCTACTTTAATAATCGTATCTCTACCATGTAAGTACGACATTATAAGGTCATTCACGACACCCCGAGCTCCCATGTGATCAAGTTTATTCCAAAGAAAAGCGTGATTAATTAAGTCGAATGCACAGGATAAGTCGAAAAAGCTTCGCGAGTTAATGTTTTGGCATTTCAATACTAAAACTCCCCTTTCACGCCTCGAATGTGCAGATGTACGCTTTTAATTTTAAAAGTAAATTCAAGTTTCAATAAAAGTGATCAATTATCTAAAAATTAATATTAAATTAAAACAAATGGCACGACATGTTGTACATTGGTACTTTTTTAAATAAATGTATGAAAATTACTGCCGTAAGGAAGTTGGTTTTGTTAACCTAACGAAAATACTGTCGAAATAATTATATAACAAAAAACAAGTAACCGAACTTAACTGTCCTTTTAGTAGCTATACAGAAACATGTCTAAATTTACAATCACAAGTCCGACGCTAGGGTACAATAAGTAGGCACCATAGCGTTTGACCAGGGGCCTTCTTGGAAATGCGTAAATGCTTTACAGAAATATACAAATGAATGACCGCTTCAAAATACCTTTTTGTCGAATGGGTGGACAGGTTTATTAATAAAGGTAGACCGCAATTTTACAAAGGGTTACTTAAGAAACATTAACATTTAAAATTTTTAGAAAGAATTTTATCTAACCCAGCTTACTTACATGTTTATTGTTTATTTGAGTTTTAATATTAAGAATTATGTTTTATTTGTTAGGTCATTAGGTGTAATACTGTTTCTGTTTATAAGTAGTTTTTTTGTTTATTTTATGGTATTTTATAATAATTGAAAGAATGAAACTTATAACTAATAAGTTCGCTTATAAATTTTTAATGTTTTATGTGTACTTTTATTAATATTTCCGTCGTACCCATCACTATTTAGTGGAAGGGGGTAATAGCCTCGTTTGCCAGGAGCGCGCTGGCTTTGTGCACCCATTTTTTTCTGTCTTGAAATTATACGTTTTATAGATTTTGCGCCGACGCGATTTTAAATAACAAATACATCCAGATAATATATTTATAACAGATTTATCGAATAATTAAGTTTACAATGAGGAACTTAGACATAGGCTGTGATTTTACTGGAATACGCATATACCTACAATTTTTATTTGAATTAACTGCATATTCATACAAATTCTACATGCCAGATTAATGCAGACTGTATTTATGTAAATTTACTTAAATGTTTAATTTAATTTAATAAATACACGCACGCAGATAAATTCAGAAAACGGATTTTTGCTTAAATCCGAATATCGGATTAAAAAAAAATCCGGATAGCGGATTATTTAAGGTAAATCCGGATATCGAATTTTTCGGATATATCCGGATATCGGATTCTTCGGATAAATCCGGATAGCGGATTTTCCGGATGAATCCGGATAGTGAACTTATCGGATACGGATTTGCAAGACGGATTTTATCCGGATAGTAAAAATCCGGCGGATTCCGGATTATTCGGATACCGGATAATTTAAAATCCGGAATACGGATTTTAAAATGTAACGGATTTGACAGCACTAGTCAGGATAAGACACAAATTAAATGTTATATAATGGGTGCACGCACTACTTTAACGTCGATGTGTAATTATTGCATGGTTAATAATTAGTCACAGCAAATTCATTACCGTTTTATGCTGCCAACATATAATTATTGTACTTAATTAGACAACTATAATGTGTGAAATTAAATATCAGATTATTGCCTACTGAATAAGGAAAGTTAGTTAGTTGGTTACCCAGCTACACTTTTGTTTCTTTAAGCAAATAACTGGAATTCAACTTCGATAAACTGTAAGTTAAATTTCCCTAACTTTTCCTTAATACTTTTTTTTTAAATAAATAACATAAACGGGTACATCTGTGTTATTCATATTAATTTAAAAAAATCTACATATCTTTTCAGATTTATATCTAAACCAGCCAGTGATTAGTCTTTAGCTAATGTTGCGTTTCCTTTTTTTATATAAAAAATAACATCTAATTGGTAGACCAAACTTAATTTAGAATAATAAAAATTGAACGTATGATTGCACATTTAAGAAAGTACGTATTGCATATAGTGTGTCCTGAATTAGAAGTTAACCCTTCGAATTCAGAAAACAGCAAGAGATTGAAAATTGGTATCTTCATAGTTTTTCTCAAACTATAGATATAATTATAAAAAATTTCAAAAATATAATAAAGGAAATTAAACATTTTCTTAAACGTCTGTGGAAAGAAGACAGGCATTGTTATGACGAATTGCATTTAACAACATACAATAGTCATTATTGATTATATTTTCGGTTGCATAGGTCCCGGTTGCCATACGAACATCTTTGACAATCGTAAACCGTGTAGTGGAACTTCTCTTCTCTGGTGGGCGGGTTAGGCTAGCCTCCTGCCCGGCATACGTGCAAAAAGGGCTCATAGATTGTACGCCATTGTAGGTAATTAACAGGCCATTGGCCTATACACAGAAGACGAAGAAGAATATGCAACGGTTTTCTTATTACACTGCGTTTTAAATAGTTCGTAAGGTACATAGAATACAAATATTTTACATACAACAACTAACACAAGGTTTGGCTATTTGATCCCAGGACTGGAACAATAACAGGAAAAACAATTTAAGTAACACGAACACTTATTGCAACGTTGTAAATGATTTTTGAAGAGAGTCCATAAAGGCGTCCGAAGAAACTGCTTTGAATTTGGTGGTTAAATTCGTCTTAATATCGTCTACGTCTTGAAATTGTTACCCGTTGAAAACAGTTTCAACATTAGGAAAAAGAAAGAAGTCGGCTAGCGCCAAGTCAGGTAAAAAGGGTGGGTAATTGATCTCAACACGTTATATTTAATCAGAATTTACTTCATAATCAGTGCAGAATAGGTAGGTGCAATGGCATACAACAAGAACAACTACCGTCTTCTAGAAATAGCAGTCGCACTCCAGAAATGTGTTGGAATAATCTCTTTGTTACTTCAAAGAAGCACTATTTACTATTTGTTCCGCAGGCGCATATTCTTTATAGATCACACCTTGTGTATTGAAAAAGGTAAACGGTATAGGTGCAGGTTTTGCACAACAAGAAAAAAGAAATAAATGGCACGATATAGACTGTGAATCAGCCCTGAAAGAAAGAAATAAAGTTAGAATAAAAATGCAACAAAGAAGAACTAGAAGGAGCATAGAGGAATTCAACAACAAAAGAAGAGCCGCAAAGAGAATATGCAGAAGGAAGAAAAGAGAGTGGGAACTAGAAAATCTAAATCTTCTATAGCAACAATACAATAGACAAGAAGTAAGAAAGTATTATAAAAGAATAGGTGAAATAAAATTAGGATATCAACCCAGAACAACCTACTGCAAGGATAAACAAAACCATCTAATAGGTGATAGAGAGAAAATACTAGAAAGATGGACAGAGTTCTTCAGAGAACTACTAAAGCCAGAAAAGAATAATGAAGAAGACAGAAATTAAGAACACTTGCACTTTTAACAACCACAGCTACATATAGCCCACCAACAAAAGAAGAAATAAGGGAAGCGATTATGAAACAAGAGAACAATAAAGCACCGGGAGAAGATGATATTACCGCTGAATTACTAAAATACGGCATAGAAGAATTAACAACACCCCTATATAATCTGATAACAGAAATATGGAAACAGGAAAAAATGCCCACAAGTTGGTCGACAGCAATTATATGACCCATATGGAAGAAGAACGGAGACAAACCCCAGTGCGGAAACTGCAGAGGGATATCGCTGCTAAATATAGCATATAAGCTCATGTCCTCGTTAATCGCCAAGAAACTAGAACCGTACATCGACGAAATACTAGGAGAACCCCAGTGTGGCTTCCGCCAAAACAGATCCACAACCGACCAAATATTTAGCCTCAGAGAAGTACTATCAAAATTCTATGAATATGGCATAGCTATACATCAGCTATACATAGACTACAAACAAGCATACGATAGCATTAACAGAGAAAAACTACTTAAGCTCACGGTAGACTTTAACATACCAGAAAAACTGGTTAATCTAGTAAAGATGACACTGAACAAAATTGAAAATAAAGTAAGAATCCAAGGAGGCACAGCACAAAACATCACAGTCGCGATAACTTTAAGGCAAGGCGATCCACTATCCACAATGTTATTTAACATAACTCTGGAAAAACCCCTGAAAAGTATCATAGGAAACGAACAAGGTACAATCTACAATAAATCGAAGCAAATCCTGGCATACGCAGATGATATCGCCCTAGTTGGTAGGACAAAAGAAATAATACAATCTATGTTGAAGAACTTGAGATGGCGTGCAAACCACTAGGCCTAAATGACGCAAAAACCAAATATATGGTAAATATAAGAAACCTAAGGAGACGACAAGAAGATCACCTGCAAACCCAAGATTACATATTCGAAAGAAGAAACAGCTCAAATTCCTTGGAAGCACAATAACAGAACAAAACTAAATAAGCGAAGAAATAAGATCTTGACTAGTGACGGGTAATAGAAGTTATTTTGCACTACAGGGCATACTAAGATCGAGAAACATTCCACGAAACCTAAAGAAGAAAATATACACAACTATAATACGACCTGTAGTGACCTACCATATCAGGCGAATGGAACCACATAGACCACCAAGGAAAGCGGTGATAGGACGACCAAAGGGCAGATGAAGAAGAGGAAGACCCAGAAAACGAAGGCTCGACGACGTGGAAGAAGACCTAACAACAATAGGAATAAGAAGATGGAGGAGGGAAGCAGAGAATAGATCAAGATGGAAGGAAATAGTAGCGGAATCCGAGGTCCTGAATGAACCGTAGCGCTCACAGAGAGAGAAACGGTATGGGTTTGATTCTGGCTTTTTATTAACCAAACTTTTGGGTCTTGGTCTTGATGGTGATGTGACAATCCACTGCATACTTTGGCGCTTCGTCTCACTCTTGAATTATCTCTAGTGATAATGCAGTTAATTAAATTTGCATTGTGATGACACGCTTGAACGAGGTCTGGCACGATGCAACTCTTTTCTGATTTTGGTCATCCGTGAGATTGTGCGGAATGGACTTCGTACAGATCTTCCTTTTTCCCATATCTTCCTACAAAATTTATCAAAACGTCTTCTTATTGATCATTATCTAACTTTTCGGAGGGTGACTCCATGGTAGTTTGTGATAATTTTACAAACCCTTGCGACCACTGCAAGACGGACGGGCATCCGGTTTTAGTGATAATTTGAACATCCACAGGTCCATTTTTTAAGCGTTTAAATCGTTCAAACGCACTCATACGATTTCAGGTGTTATCGCCGTATTTATACACGATATACGCAGTACCATCCTAGACAGTAACTTACAGATGTTTAATCATCGCTTGACCACCCTCTATTGATAAAACTACAGGTTGTTATTTTATACTGTTTTACATATTGTGTAATTTCATGCGTTTTTAGTGCTACGACGTCAGTCCAGAAATTGCCAAACCTTGTACATCTGAATGATATACAAAATTAAGATTAATTTTTTACGATGCGTTCGTAACAAAAATGTTAATAATTTATTATACCGCATTATACTGATATTACAAATCGAGGTAAGCTATAAAATTTGTTTCAGGAATACAGAATCTCAGCGATGTTTTAATATATATACACAAGCCAACTTCGCAAACATTACACAACTACTGTTTAAATTAGGCCTTGCAGCAAGATAACAGTAGAACTAAGACAGCAGTAAAATTAAGCTTTGCGGCAAGTTTTGTGTTTCTTGATAATTTATATTTCCCCTTTTCCTGGCATTGGAAAGTTTCGTGATATTGTATGGTGAATTTCTGAAGTTGTTAGTTTTCTTTCGTAATTATTCCAATTTGTAAGGATGTTTACGTACATAAAACATTTCCGTCGTCGCTCACAAGTTGCTAGCAATTTGATATTTAAAATAATTTCATCATTTTGAAACAGCTATATCTCCAGTCGTAAATTGAATATTTTCTTTCTGAAATATCTAATTGGAAACTGTATAATGTATATTAACCGAAGTTGTGCATCAGTATAAAATTTCATGTTATTGGGGTACTAAACTAAGCGAATTAGAGAAATATTCTAAATAATCTTCTATTCTCTGGAGAAATTGATAAACATTTGGATTTTATTTATCTTCTTTGCTGTCAATTCTTAAATTGGTTGGTCGCAGGCTTCCACTGTTGACGATTTTCCGCTAGTTGGATTTATAACAGTATAAAATTGGCAACGAATGGCGATGTTCGGCAGTATGCTTTTAGAAAATGAAATTTATTTAACAAAGTGCTAATTTTGCGCAGTAACTTTATTTACCTTTATTATTGTTACATTTAAAATACATTGAATATTTGAATAATAGTAAAAATAATCAGGATATTTTTTAGATACACTGAAAGCACATATCTAATGCAACGGAAACGCTTCTTCCTAATCGACATATACTCTGCAAACAGACTGTAACAACACAATATCGCATTTGCATTGACTTTTAATTAATAAGTTAGCGTATAATTGAATTCTTACTAATAGTAGGCAGATTCTCTTATATAGTACAAAGTGATTTTTTAAAAAGTCAATTGCAGGAAGCCTAGAAAAAAAGCTATTCCGTCTGCTGTCAGCTGTAATGAGCTTTGAATGACATTTACCTGTATGTCAAGCTGTGTGACAGTTACAATTTTCATATTGTCAGATTCTAAAGCTTAATATAGACGGGACAATCCCTAAGCTACTGCAATTGACTTTTTAAAAAATCACTTTGTATGTGTACATGTTTAATATACAACTGCTAACACTTTCTCATAAAACACTTCGTTAATTTCAAACGTAAAATTTAAAAGCTCTAGTATGTTAAGGTCGACCTTCCTAAGGGGGAGGGGATAATAGGGTTGCTGCACTTCTGCATTTCGTTTAAGGAGTTTCTGAGTAAACAAACAGTGGATGCGATCACAACTCACTGGCGGCGACAGACAGGCGATTTGCAAGAGATAACAAAACACAGACTTACTGATCTGTCAATAAATATCTCTGGATTAGGATTCGAACAGAATACGGAAGCTCGTCTGGCGGCTAGCTGTTGTGGCAGCAGCTACTCGTAATCGTAATAAAAAAAAATAATTACTACAATTATGCATATCTTCAGGTGCACCAATCCTTCAGATGGAACCAGGTAATTGGACTATCTCCAGCCAATTATTCTCTTATCCCTCAGCACCCCATGCGAATGGGAGAGTACAATTAGTGTACAATCGCCCCCGTAATAGTCAGTCGATGCCATCCTGGCATTTATATGGTATTGGTAATAATAATAATAATAATAATAATAATTCCAAGTAGATGCCTTTTCGAGGCCACCTCTGCCAACTGACTACCTCCCGAATGAATGTTAGGTAAATAACGATTAATCATTCCACAAACATTATCTACTCATATGGCTACTTATATTCACTACGCTACTGTTTCCAACAATTACTTATATAGACATACCAATCTCGTATAATAACAATGATAGGATCTAGCGCTTGTAAACCACATATATATACAGGGTGTTCCTAAATATCATATACATACGGAAGGAGGTAATTCTTTGGCTTATTTCATGACTAAAAGTTCATATAAACATAGGTCCGCAAACGCTTCGTTACTGATCTACGGGGTGTTGAAATTTCAAGATTTTTTTAGTTTTTTCTTTATAGCTCCTGCAGTTTTTAAAATATTTAGCTCAAATTTGTAATACAGGTTACGCTGCAGGGCTTACATCATTGGGTTGTGAGAATCTACAGGGCGATACTTTTTCAGGGGTCATGCCCCCTTTTCTCCCCCTGAACTTTTTTGTGGTGCACCGCTGGTAAATTCTAAAATACAAAACCAGTTTCCTGTTTTGTTTAGAATCTTTTTGTTCTCCTGTAGTTTTTTCGTACCTGCGACGGTTTTTGAGAAAAAAAATAAAAAACGATTTACTGTAATTCGCTAGACGAAATTAAAATTTTTAAAATGGTCTAGTAGGCTCTGGCTTTATTTGGATAATCTCATGTTTCCATTAATTTTAATGTATAAGGATTGGAGGAGGTCACTTTCAACAATTGTTGTAACGTAGTTTCCTTGTTATGGTTATTGTTTTGGTTTTTTGTATTGTAATAAATCATTGCTTCAAAAGCCGGGTCATTCCAGCTTTAATTGTTAACAGGTAGTGCCGACTAAACTGTCAAAATTAATGGAAACGAGATTATCCAAATAAAGCCAG